>VYZP01049211.1:58469-108261 GCA_013400635.1 Hypocryptadius cinnamomeus | reverse complement strand
GGTGTGGGGGGCTCTCACGGGGTGCGTCCCCCCCATCACACCCACCCACCCACCCACCGGCCGTGGGAAAGCCGGGGCTGCACGGGCTGCACCCCCTGTGCACACCTGTACACACCTGTGCACACCTGTGCACACCCGTGCACACCTGTACACACCTGTACACACCTGCGCACACCTGTACACACCTGTACACAGTGTATACACCGCACACCTGCACATCCTGCACGCCCTGTACACACCTGCACGCACCGTGTGCCCNGCAGGTGAGTGCCCGGCACCGGGCGGCACCGGCGGACGCGGGGGGAGCCCGCTCTGGCAGAGCGCAGCGCTACGGGGAGGGTGGCGAGGGGCGGCCGTGCCCACCCCAAAGCCCGTNCACCTGCACGCACCGTGTGCCCGCAGCCGGCCCGTGCCCCGCACGCCCCGCACTCACTGCCCGCTCCAGGCCCGAGCCCGGGACACTCCGACCCTTCCCGGGGCCGGGTCCTGCCGTTCAGCACCGCTAAAAGCTCCAGTCAGGCTGGGCCGAACCGAACCGAGCCCCCGCCCGGGCTCCCCGGGGGCGGCCGCAGCCGTGCCCGGGACCACCGGGGTCTCCCGGCTCCCGCGGGGTCCCAGCAGAGCCNTGTGCCGCCCGCCCGGGGAGGGGTGGACCCCCAGGCTAAGAAGGGATGCCGCGGTGGGGATAGGAGGGTGTCTGCTCCTGCTGGGGGGCTGATCGGGGGGGGCAGGGTCACCCCCTTTACTGCTGCTTGGGATCCCCTCACTTTGGCCCCGAGCTCCTCGCGGGGGAGGGTGTTTTCCACTGCCAGTCCTGCTCCCCTGGATTTACCCATCATAATCATGCAGTGCCCAACCCCCAGCAGCCANGGCCCGGGCTCTCCGGGACCCCCTCTCTCCCCGGCGGGGACAGATCGCCGGCGAAACGCGTCGGCTTCGAGGAACTTGCGCGGGGGAAGAGTCCCGAGGAGCGCAGCCCTCTCCTTCCTCCTCTCCTCCTCCTCTCCGGGGGGAGAGCTCCCCGCAGCCCTTCCCGCAGCCCCCCCGGCCGGGCATCCCCGCTTCTCCGGACCGTGAATTATTCAGCCCGCTGTGGGAAAGCCCCCGGGGACCCCTGGCGAGAGCTGCGCAGCCCCGGCTGTGCGGGGGCAGGACCGGACCCATCCTCGACCCCCCCCNGGTGGGGATAGGAGGGTGTCTGCTCCTGCTGGGGGGCTGATCGGGGGGGGCAGGGTCACCCCCTTTACTGCTGCTTGGGATCCCCTCACTTTGGCCCCGAGCTCCTCGCGGGGGAGGGTGTTTTCCACTGCCAGTCCTGCTCCCCTGGATTTACCCATCATAATCATGCAGTGCCCAACCCCCAGCAGCCAAGGCAGGCAGGAGCAGGGGTGGTGTGTGTGTGTGTGTGTGTGTGTGTGTGTGTGTGTGTGTTCCCTCCCCTTTATTCACCTATTTATTTTAACATTAAACCATCTCATCCAGAAAAATCCCCTCGGAGCAAACAGCGAGCACACCCTCAAGCTCCACTGCTCTGCCCACCCTCCTGAAGACAACTTTTGGGGGCAGGCAGTACTGTCCCATCCACGTGGCACAGGGCAGCTGGTGGACAGCAGGTGCTGAGGGGCTGCTCTTGCAGGTCACCCTCTGCCATCATGATGGAGAAAGGGCCCCCCAACTCCAGCGAAGGCCAGCGAGGCTGGTTCTCCACCAGGAATGGCAGTGGCAGCTCCTTGGATCTGGAGTCTGTGGTGCAACCCCTCGCCTTGAACCCGTGGGACGTTGTCCTGTGCATCTCGGGGACCATCATCTCCTGTGAGAACGCCATCGTGGTGGTGGTCATCTTCTACACGCCGGCTTTCCGCGCCCCGGCGTTCCTCCTGATCGGCAGCTTGGCCACCGCCGACCTGCTGGCGGGTTTGGGGCTGGTCCTGCACTTTGCCTTCGTGTACTTCATCCCCTCGGAAGCGGCCAGCCTGCTGACCGTGGGGCTCCTGGTCACCTCCTTCACGGCCAGCGTGGGCAGCCTGCTGACCATCACCATCGACCGCTACCTGTCCCTCTACAACGCCCTGACCTACTACTCGGAGAGGACGGTCACCAGGACTTACATCATGCTGATCCTCACCTGGGGAGCCTCCGTCTGCTACGGGCTGCTGCCCGTCGTGGGCTGGAACTGCCTGAAGGAGCCCTCCGCCTGCAGCATCGTCAGACCGCTGACCAAGAGCCACCTCGTCATCCTCTCCGCCTCCTTCCTGGCGGTGTTCGCCGCGATGCTCCAGCTGTACGTGCAGATCTGTCGGATCGTGTGCCGGCACGCCCACCAGATCGCCGTCCAGAGGCACTTTCTGGCCAGCTCCCACGACGTCACCACCCGCAAGGGCATCGCCACGCTGGCCGTCATCCTGGGCACCTTGGCGTCCTGCTGGCTGCCCTTCGCCGTCTACGGGCTGCTTGGGGACTGCAGCTCGCCCGCCCTCTACACCTACGCCACCCTGCTGCCCGCCACCTACAACTCCATGCTCAACCCCGTCATCTACGCCTTCAGGAACCAGGAGATCCAGAAGGTGCTGTGGGCCGTGTGCTGCGGCTGCTTCTCCTCCTCGCTGCCCTCCCGCTCCCGCTCCCCCAGCGACGTCTGATGCGCCCCCGCACCTTCCGCTCACCCCTCGCACTCGGGGGATTTGCTTGGATTCCCCCTTTTCATTCCCAGAGGCATATTGCAGGAGCTCTTGGAATCAAGCAGCTCTTCCCAGCCTCGTCCTTTTTGGGCACAACCCCTTCTTTTCCTCTATTTTTCCACTTTTTGAATAGAGAGAAAGACGTATTTTTTATCCATAATATGATCTATATTTATGTGTGAGAGAGAGGGGGCTGATCCTCATATTTTCTTTAAAACTATTTATGATGCTTTATTTTTTTAAGGGTGGGGAAACACCAGGAACGTTCATCCCCCTCTTGTTTTTTTTACAACCTTTTTATTTACCTCAGATAGTCAAAATATATTTTATACATTTGGGGAAGGGGAGGAGAGACTCATTGCCAGAGGAGGGAGGGACTCAACCCCCTCCCCCCCTTCTCCCAGCCGTCCATTTATTTATTTATTGGTATTTGAATTATTATTTAATTTGATTTCCATGCCTCCCTCCCACCGCCCAGCGCTGGGCCCTGCTGCCCTCTAGTGCTCGCTGCCTTCGGGAGGGGGGCTGCCGGAGGCTCTGCACCCCCAAACCCACAGGTTTGGGGTCCTCTGTGCGCTGCCACCCCCCTCACGGCACCCAGGGCTCCCCCTGCCAAAGCCTTTCTTTGCACTGGGGTTGGATTTGCACATTTCTGGGCTGGGGAGATGGATGTGAAGGGCCTCTCGTGAAGGGGACCCCTGGGGATGGGGACCCCCTGGGATGGGGACCCCTCGGTGGGTCAGGGTGGGGGGGCTGCTTCTTGTTTACAACACTGGTAGGGGAATAAATTAATTTGTGGTATGAGGTGCGGCTGTTTGATGCTGGGGAGGGGGTGGGACGGTGTTTCCCGAGGGGGCAGAGGAGGGGGAGGTTCCCGAGTCCCAGCAGGGCCATCCCCTGCTCCCGGATAAGAGATGCCGAGTGACAGCGCTTCCCGCGCCCATCACATCCTGTTAGCAGGAGCTGGCCCGGGGGGAGCAGCACCGAGGCCTCTGACCATCCTCATCCTCACAGCCCCAGCAGGCACAGGGGCTGCATCCAGCTCTGCTGGTGACATCTGACATGTCCCCCCAGCCGGGGATGGTGAGGACTCATCCCCACGGAAGGGGTGCAACCATCCAGCAGGAATATCTCTGCCTCCACCTCTGCCCCCAGTCCCTCTCCTGGTGATGGGGGCACAGGGGGACCGTGCCCAGCACCCCCACACCGAGATTCCTGTGCTTTTCCTCACACAGGATCTGAACACCCACCCCTGCTGCCCCAGCTGCCTGCTGGTGGCAGGGAAGGCTGGATTAATGATGCCAGAGCTAATTAGGGCAGCTCAGCCCCTCCGGTAGCAGCCTCTGTGCCCGGTTTGAGGGGCAGCAGGTTTCTCAGAGGCCTTTGTGCATCTGCAGGCACCCGGGATGTGGCAGAGCCCGGGCCGGGAGCAGCGGGCACGGCTCGGTGCCCAGGGACCCGGGGTTCTGCTCCACCTTGGGCTCGGGGAGCTGGTGGCAGCCCCGAGGGCTGGGGCTGTTTATTGCAGAGGAAATGCAGATTTCCCTCGGCTGAGCGCTGGCTGTGCTAGCAAGTGATGAGGGGAGGTGGGGCTGGGAGGGCTGAAGGGCCCCCAGATTGTCCCCTGCTCTCTCAGGGCTGGGCTCAGCGCTGGGCACGGGGAATTTCGGGCTCCCCCTGTCCCCAGCGAGGTTAAGCCAGAGGCTGGAGCTGTTCATTCTACCCCAGGGCTCAGCTGAGATCCCTCAGGAGATAATTCCCAAGCCTACCTCCCCCAGCAGTGAAAAATCCCGTAATTCCCAGCTCTGCTGTGTTCAGGGGCAGTTTTTACCTGGTGATTCTTATGTCAACATCACATGGCAGCTGAAACTGCTTTTCTCTCCCTCGTGCCTCCCCTGCTGATGTCTTCAGAGGGAGCTTCTCCACGGTGTGCAAGCCCATCCAGTTCCTCCCACTCCCTGGGGTCTCTGTCACTTCCCCTGGGGACAGGGTGACACACCAGAGTGTGCAAGGCACAAAGGCAGCACCATTCAGGCCTGCTGGAACCCCTCCTCAGGCTCCCACCCACCACAGCCAGGGGTGGGGGGGGCACAGGGCTGCAGCCCCCCCTTCTCAGCTCCTGGCAGGGCTGTGCTGCTGCTGCTGAGCTTCCCAGGCTGCTCGGGGGCATGCAGAGGGCTCAGGAGCTGCTGTGACCACAGTGACAACGTGGCCTCAGAAGCCATCACAACTCAGGCCAAGTTGTTTCCCCAGGACCAGAAATGGGAGCTGTGGGAGCTGAGCCCTCATTGAATCCTTGCCACCCCCACCCCGACAATGTCACCCTCAGCCCTGTCCCCTGCTGCCACCACGGGGGCCATTGCCCAGCTCCGTGTGCCCCCTTGCCGGGTGGGAGAGGCACCTTTGGCTCCCACTGGGGCTGGTTCCCTGCTGTCAGGATGGATGGGGAAGCCCCTGGGCTGGAGGAAGCCCCTGGGCTGGAGGAAGCCCCGGCCCCGGCTCTGCCATTCCCAGCTGCTCCAGGCCTTGGGGGGATGATGGAGCAGGCAGCACCAGGCCAGGAGATACAGCAGGGCCCAGCCTGCTCCCTTTCTGGGTGGAGAAAGATGCAGAAAGTGAAGCTGTAAAAAAGAGTCAAATCCATCCAAGAAGGTGCCAGAGTGCTGAGCAGCCCCCGCCCCACACCAGGGATGTGCAGGAGAGGCTCGGGGGGGGCCAACAGCCCAACTTTGGGGTTAAAATATGAGCTAAGAGACGTGGGCACGGCCTCACCCCAGCTGTGCTCGCACATCTGGCAGGGCCAGCCCTTCCCAGGCTCCCAGCAGATGCCGCAAGCACAGGCAGCTCTTGCCTCCAAGGGCTGCCCGTGCTGCAGGGCAGGCAGCGGGGGCGGGTTGGGGTTTGTCCCCCTCTCTGGTGTGAGCAGCCCTGGTTCTGCTGGCAGCAGTGGGGCCCAGAGCGGGCTCCAAGAACTTGCCCTTGGCCACCATGCAGGTGAGAGAGCTGGCAGCACCCACAACAGAGCCAGGGCTGGTCTCAAACCACCCTGCTCCAGCCCTGCTGCCAAAACCACCGGGCTTTTGCCAGATGGAAGGAGGGAAGGAGGTTGCTGCTACTGCAAAACCTCCCCCTGGCACCCTGAACCCCAGGTGCCCTGCCTGGGGCACAGCCGAGAGCTGCCCTTGCCCACACTCCATCCCAGGGATGGGGCTCTGCTCTCAGGGCCTTACTGGAGTGCCCGTGATGGGACCACGAGTCCTGAGGTACCTCCTGCACCACCCCGGGTCCGCCGGGCCATGGGGAGGGCTGGCAGCTCCAGTTATGGGCCTGGGTTACATTTAAATGAGAAACTTCAGCCCTAGCTTGGGGGATTTTGTTTCCTTGGAAGCAGCAGCAGGCAGGAAATGAAGAAAACACGGCCCTGCTGTAAGTGTTTTACCAAATGCCGGAGGCAGCGGGAGGCATTTCCCGGCACAGCTCGGCCTCGAGCATCATCCCCGGCCATCACCACAGCCACGGCTCTGGAGGCATCGGTGGTGCTTCCCAGGGAGGGAAGTCTGTCTGAAAGGGCTGTGCTTGGTGGGAAACAGCAGAGTTCAAGGAGAGGGGGTCAGCAGCCTCCCATTTTATCCCTGTCACCCCACGCGATGCAGAAGGCGGCTTCGTGCCACAAGCCCAGGGCTGTGCAGGGACCCGGGGCCAGCAGGACCCTCTGCTCTCCACAGGAAGCTCCCAGAGGACCAGGCTGCCATGCTGGCTCAGGGCTGGGGCTTTGTCTAACTGCATGGGGAGAGTAATTCAGCCCTGGCCATCTCCCCAGCTCCTGCCTTAAGCCCTGGCCGTGCCGGCGCTGGCCTTTGCAGAGCGGCTGAGCCCGGCGCAGAGCTGCTGCCCTGCCAGACTGCAGAAACTTGAGCTCCAAATAACATAATTCCTCTGGCACCCCGTGGTTATTTGTGAGCTGCTGTGAGCAGATGGAAGAGTTACAGATAAAGCCATCCGCAGCACGGGAGCCGATTGCCTTCCCCACACAACCGCGTAGGCAACGGCAAAGGCAGGGAGGAGGAGAGAAAAAACCCACCAGGCAGCAAGAGCGCCAGAGAGGAGTCAGCCATTTCTGAGGGGCTGAGCTGCCATCTCAGCACACCTACGTGCGAGGAACGGGGACTTTCTGCTGGCACCGGGCCCTTCCCAGGGTGCTGGGAGAGGGTAGTGCTCTCCCACCACCCATGGCTGCTTGGCCAGGGACAGCAGCGGAGTCGGGGGTGACATTGGCACGGCGGAGCGCTGCCACACACTGGGAGAGCAGGCTGTTAACGCTGATCCGAGCTGGCAGCGCCTGCACTTGCTTCGGTCCCAGAGGGGGAATTAAAGGAGAGAAGCTGACGTCAGTGGTGGAAAGGACACACAGCCCACTCGTCCAAGGCAGCCGGCAGCATCTTCTGGGTGTTGCTAACACCACCTTGAAGGAGAAAATTAAATAGGTCTTTGGAGACGGGGGCTCCTGTGAAGCTGCAGCGTGGCCAGCTGTGATCCTGTGCCGAGTCATGTGGAAGAGACAGACGGGCACGGAGAGGGATCAAAGGCCGGGGCCAAGGTGGGTGTGCCAAGGCTGCGGAGCTGTGGAGACACTGCCCCAGCTGCGGCAGCAAAGGGCTGGGGCTCACACAATCAATCACTGCTGGCCTTCTCCTCCCTGCAGCCAGCTGAACCTCAGCCTCCACGAGCTTCCCGGCTCCGTGGAGGGTGGAAGCACAGGGCTGTGTGGGTCACCCAGGAAGGCAGATCTGGAGGTAAGATTTCCCTGTTGTTTAGGGGCTTAAACCAGCACAAAACTCATCTACACCACCCAAACTCTGACGACGACTTCCAAGGGCTGCCACTCCAAAAGCACAAGGCTGCGTGTTGTCCTGCACCCCAGAAAAGCAAAGGCACCACCTGGCCACAGCCACGCCCAGCCAAAGGCAGCCAGGAGCTCCAGTTGCTCCTCCCTGGCTCCAGCTGGAGCCAAGAGCTGGGACACGCAGCTCCAGGGAGTGTGGAAACCCCAGAGCTCCCTCCTTCCCCTGCCCTCTGTGCCCCTGCACGACTAAAGGCCTTGCTTGTTCAGGAGCTGGCAAGGCCAATTAATCTAATGAGGTTTTGCAGCCAGGGACCATTGTCAGCCAAGAAAGGCACAGCGCTGCGGAGCGAGGCACCGGTGTCTCCTAAAGCCAAGGGAATTTGGCAGAGCAAAGCCCGTGGTAAAAGCAGGGATGAGGAGCAGCAGGGACAGAGCCTTTTGTTGCTTTTCACCAACCAGCAAGAAAACAGAGCCCCACGGAGCGAGGCCAGATGAGGCACCTGAGCTCAGGGCCAGCAGCCACCACTGCCAGGCACATTCACTGCACGAGGGAGCTGGAGCTGTGAAATGGAGGCAAAAAGCTGCTGCAGCCCCTTCCCAGCCCAGCTGCAGCAACTCTGCTCTGCAAGATGGAGCCTGGGTTCATTTCCTATGGCAGGGAGCGCTGGAGGGAGGCTGGAGGCTGCTCCTGGGTGGGGCTTCCTTGGCACCGTGACCCTCAAATTCCCACTGGTAATAGCCCTCAGCCCACCTCGGCGTGGAAAAGGTGTCTGTGCTGATGGTGTTTGTCAGACAGCTCAGGAGGCACCGGCTTCCCTCGGCCTCCAGCTGGGCAGGAGGCAGCCAGCACCTCCAGGGACACTGGGCTTCCCAAGGGACACCCTGGTGGTGCACTGAGGGCACAAGGACAGGCACCACTGGCTCAGGTGGCCCTGCACCTCCCACGTTCCCAGGAATGAGCTAGGTTTGCCCAGAGCAGCTGTGGCTGCCCCATCCTGCAGTGTCCAAGGCCAGGCTGGATGGGGTTTGGAGCAACCTGGGACAGTGGAAAGTGTCCCTGCCCATGGAATGAGATGAGCTTTAAGGTCCCTTCCAGCCCAAACCTTTCCATGACTCCAAGTCACACGCAAAGCCACAGCAGCCCCTGTGCCAGGCCCAGGTCACACCCCCCACAGGAACACACACAGGCACCGAGTGGATAGAAAGATTTTATCAAGTTTTAAAAAAGAATCAAAAAAATTATTACTTTTTTTTATACATGTACATTACAAAATATTTGCAGTTGGGATCTTCATCCAGGGGTTACTGAGCTGATTATTAAAAACAACAAAACAAAGCAGCAGGAAATCTGGCTTATACAGCAACCGACAGGGAAAAGCACAGACATTACATGGGAATACAGAAGGCAGAGTCTGCACTGGGATGGGCAAGGATGGACCAGGGACAGGCTCTGATCCCCCACACCCACTGCCTCCCTGCAGAGTCCGGCCATCAGTGTTTGTTTTGCAGGGGTAAAAAAAAAAACCTGACAAATCTACAGTATTTTGCTCACATGTTTGGGGTTTTTCGTCCTTTTTTCTCCTTTCTAAGCAGAGTTTCACTGCTGAAACTCCTTTGGTCTGAAGTGAGGAACCCCCTGCACCCTGAGAGTATCCATCAAACGTCGCCCTTCCGACCCCCAGCCTGGCTGGGTCCGTGGAGGGCACTTCCCATCCCTCCTCTCCCACCTTATCTCCTGCTCAGCAATAAACCCCTAAGATATAAGTGGAATAATTACTCTTATAAATATATTTATATCATGTAGGAAAATAAGGCACTTCAGGAGGGGTTACAGCTTGTCTAATTCTATGACATTCTAATCAGGAAGAAAAATGGGTTAGTTTCTGAAGTGAATTAAAATGAATGTTAATACAGTAATAAAAACATCGGATCCACTTCCACTTCAAGGCTTTGTTTAAAAAGGAAGAGAAGAAAGCACCCCCGAAATCCAACAGCAGTGAAACCTGACCCGGGGCAGCTGCATCTGCCCTGCCAGGCAGCCCTGTCCCAGAGCCCCTCCAGGGCAGGGACTTCCAAAAGAAACACGTTAAATAAGTTCACGTTCTGAAAAAAAATATAAAATCCAATCTACCCTTTCCCTGAAATGACACTCTGCACGACTCCTCAGCCATCTGGGAGCTCCGGGAGCCCCTTGCCCGGCTCTGGCCCGGTGCTCTGGCTCTGATAAGGAGAGGAGAAGCAGTGAAGGTCACCGGCTGCGGCTCCGGGCTGAGCCCGGGGAGCCGGGACGAGGCTTTCCCAGCGAGGCGAGGGGGGCGGCGGGGGAGAGGCTGCCGGGAGCAGCAGCCAAGCACTGCGGGCGAGGACACCGGGAGAATGTTTAACCAGGGAAGGGAAGGGAAGGGAAGGGAAGGGAAGGCAGCCGTGCCTGCCTGGGCTTGCAGTCCCCAGGATGGGCGAAATGGCTGCAAGGGGGGAGCACAGCTCGTGCCCCGGGCTTTGGGAAATGCCTGAGGTTCACCCCAGCCCCACGAAAGGGGAGGAAGGAGCCCCCAGCATGAGGACAAAGGTGGTAGGGCAGCCCTGAACTTCCAGCACAGCTGCTCTGTCTTGCAAAGGTTGGTTTTGGCACCTCTCCTCCTCCCCTACTGGTTTCAAAAACATTGAGCTCACTTGGTGGCCCAGAGCTCTGCGATTTTGCAAGGACACTCAAGAGATGGTCCCTCTCTAGAGCAGCTGTTTCTCAGGGATCCCCACACAGGCTAAGGCAATCAACCATTTAGGAAAAAAAAAGCAGGAATCAAAGGAGATTTAAAAAACACTCCAAAAACCGACCTCCCCTACCTGTCCACAACCCTTCTGTTTAGGATCCTGCAGTTTTGATGCCTGCCCTGGGATGGGATTTGGAGCAGAGGGTGTTTCCAGCAGGCTTGCAGGGACAAGGCAGCATCCCTCCTGCTGCCTGGAGGCCAGAGGAGCCACCTCCACCCGTGCCCACACAGCAGCATCCTTGTGCAAGAGGCAGCGTGAGGGACGTGTCCCCAGCGCCCAGGCACAGCCCTGCCTGACACACCATCCATGGGGGCTCAGGGAATATGGCACTTCTTGGTATTTCAGGTGACAGGAAGACTCGCTCCCCTTTCCCAACGAGGGCTAAGTCTAGTTAATGCAACCTCAAATTGAGCCAGGTTTGGCATTTGCAGGCTCCTCGCTTCCCTGTGTGATCCTGCTGTCAGCCTGGGTTAGCTCAGGGCCCGTTTTTCCTGGGAACGTCTCTCAGAGCAGCCGGAGGAGGATGCTGGCAGAAAGAGCAGCAGAACGAGGCAGTGCCTCTCTCATCCCCTCACCCAGCTTGCAGCAACCATCCCTTTGCATTTCCAAGTCTCTCCACTGCAGCACGGCTCACCTGCACTCCAGGGGTTTGTTCCCTCTTCCAGAACCTGGCACTAGTGCTGCTCAGATGTTCCCAGCCCACTGGGATGCCTGGCTGCCCACGCCCTCTGCATCCTGCCTGCAGACAAAACCTGATGGTGCTGCCATCCAGGGAACCTCTGGGGCCTCACTGGGTCCCAGCTTGATCTGCACCCCTGAGCCCGCCCTCCAGGCCAGCTCTGCCCCAGCCAAGATTAACACACACACACACACACTCACACACACACACACACACACAAGGGATCAGTAAGAACTCGATGGCACAAGCTGAAGCCATCAATCAACTCCCAAGCAGGATTTCCAGCCAGCCTCAGGCAGAGCCCAGCGTTCCAGGTATCAGCAACATCATTAAAGGAGGCGAGGCAGGGAAGAGAGACAGGCACAGGCTGGTGAAATACTTTAGGAAAGGTAAAAAGATGGGAGAGTTGGTCTTAGTGGGACACACATCCCACAACAGCTGGACCCATAACCTCAAAAAGGCTTTGGAATTGCTTTTTGCATGACCCTTACTGAGTCATGTCCAAATTAAAATACACATCAGGGGTATCTGGGTTAGATTTCCAAGATATGCTCATATTCTATGTAAGGTAACATAAAACAGCAATAAAACCGAGGTCAGCTAGTTCAAATTCCCCATTTTCCCCTGCCAGTACTGGATCTATAGTGAGCAGCCTGGGAATTAATTCACAGGGTTAGTGAGGAGAAAAAACGTTCTCTTAAAATTAACTAATGAATTATAATAACAAAATTAGGGTAGGTTAGGTCTGATGTAACTGATGGGCAACTCAGTTCACACATGATGTTTTTAGGCACACAAACTCCCCTCCCTAGGGGGAAGGGAGAAGAAGCAAAGGCAATACCAGCATTTAAATCCCTGTGTTAAAAGTACAGTCACCCCACTAAAAAAAGCACCTCTCAAACTGCCCTGGCAGGCCAAAGACCACCACAGTGCCTAGTGTTCAGAGAACCCCTCCCCACCCCATCTCCCTGTCTTAGGCACTGGATTTGGAATTTTAAAACACAATCTCAGCATGAATTGGAGAAAATCAGCCCGGCGAGGTCTGGCCACCGCTCAGAGCTGACCACAGATGTGTCTCAGTGGGGCAGTGGCTCTGCTTTCCCAAGAGTGGGAAGCTGAGCAAGCATCCTGCCCTGGTTTTACATCCCTCTGTGCAAGTCTCCTCTTGGCAAAGCAGTCCAGGAGATTTGAGGAAGGTAAAGGCAGCTTCTAAAACAAAAAAAGTCTCTCCTTACACTGCACCCAAGGCACTCAGCACCCTCAGAGCTGGGAAATGCACCCCACACAGGGTGATCTGGAATTAATACTCAGGGGTCAAGGGGGAAAGAATTGTGCACTATTGCCAAAAACCTGATTATTTGACAGTGGGATGCAGCAGAGAACTGACATTTAAAGCCCATTTTCTTGCAGCACTACCAGTATTCACTGGCAAAGAAGAGCCATCAGATCAACTGTCTGCTGTTGCACTGAGAAAACCAGCTGAAAATGTCCTTCATCCAAAAGGCCACATGGCCACAACAGGATCATCCATCTTTACTTTAAAAATCCCTCAGGATGGAGGGTTTATATGTGCTCTGCCTGGTGGCATCAAAAATCTGGAGGTTTAGCTCTCTTTTAAATAAGCAACCGTTACACCCCCTCCAGCTAAATCCCAAGGCCGCATCCTCAGTGTCCGTGAGGAGACCTTTTGGAAAGGCAGAGCACCGAGTCCTGCCAAAGCTGCAGGGGGAGGGAGAGGGGAGACATGCTGCTGGTTGTCTGAAAACCCTTGGCACATCTTTGGTTACAGGATGAAAAGGATGTGGTGCGAGGTTTGGCCACCTGATTCGGTGAGAAGCGAACCCAGGAGAGGAGGGAAGGAGGGGGTGGGAGCGTGGCTAATCCGACCATTCGTCCTCGTCGAACTCGGAGGAGTCGTCCTCGGAGTCGCTGTACTCCACCGCGATGCGGCGAGACAGGATGGTGGCCACGTCGTTGCCCACCACATCCCGCTTCTCCTGCTCCCGCTGCTCCTCCACCTTGCGCAGCTGGAAGCCTGTGGGGGAGAAGGGAGCGGAGGGGATCATGCCAAGGTCTTGGTCACACGCTGAAATCTCCCTTTGTCACAGTGCTCTGAGTGAGGCAGGCTGGGTGTTTTGGGGTAACGCTAATGGTGACAGCCAGGACAGGCTGGGTGGGGAGGTGTGGGGAGGAATGGGAAGCAAATCCCTTCTGTGCCCCTCCACGGGGTAACCCCAGTGCTGCACCTTCCCCAACAAACCTGGATGACCCCAATTCCGGCACTGCCATCTCCGAAAGTGCTGGGGGAAGCATAAAACCCAGCAAGGCGCTCATGAGGGTGGGCAGACAAGGAGGGACAAGGGACAAGCCTTGAGCAGCAAGGCAGTCACACCGCTCCCAGGAGACAGCTCCCAAGGGTTTTCCAGAGGCAAAGGAGAAACCGGCATGGAAACACAACCTTACCTTGCCGAATAGCCGACAGCAGATCACTCCTGGCATCGCTAACCGCAGGCAAGGATGACTTGGGCTTGGATNGAGGGGGGGTTCCCGGGGAGGGGAAGCCCATGGGAGGTGGTGGAGGGGGGGTGTTTTCCATCAGTGGTGGTGGTGGAGGAGGAGCTGGAGGGGGAGCAAAGCCCGGCCTGGCTGCGGAGGGAGAGCCGATCGGAGGAGCTGGTGGTGGGTGGCTCGGGCTCACCAGGCTGGATCGTTTGGGCCCTCCAGAACCAGAACCTCTTTGGTTGTCTACAGGATAGCTGTGGCAACAGAACAAGAGAGACAGGGAATCAGCCCTGAGGCCAGATCAGACTGTACAGTCTCTGTGTTAATGCAAATCATGTGTGTTTCTGCAGTCCAGACAAAAAAATCCAAGTTCCAGCTTTAACTGATGTTTTCATGAGACCTCACTCCTTGGTTTTAGTTCCCTTGCACTGTTTCTTTTGGCCTACACCTCCAGAAAAAGGAAAGCTTCTAGGGATGGCAGGAATGCTGTCCTCCATCCCATCTCCCAGGCTGACAAGAACATGAGCCACCTCACCTCTGCCAAAGGCCAGGCGGGCACGTCTGAGCTCGGAGCAGCTCCTGGCTCCAGAGCTCCTGCCATCACCCCTCCCTGCCGAGGTCAGGCCCAGGCAGGGGTCAGGGACACGCCAGGCAGGGATCAGGGATGTCTGCTGGGATAAACTGCACGAGGAGGGCGTGGGTGCCAGGAAAGCATATGCTCTGAACACCTGCTGGGAAGGGATCTCCTCCCTGGATTCCACGGCTCGGAGCTGGAGTGCAGCAGCCATGTCTCAGAGCTCGCCGTGGGGAGTGAAGAGGAGGACATGGGAACCCAATCCCCAAGGCATAAGGGACTGAATCTCCCATTGTGGAGGCTCTGTTCATCCCACAGGACTCCACTGCCCATGTGACAGTGTGACATCCTGTGCAAGGAAAGCCCCAAACTGAGACCTCCTTCCATGGCAAGACAGAAAAGTAAGGTACATTTGCCACAAAAACATCACCATTTTCAACAGTGCTGATCCAAAACAGACTCCTGGAGATCAAATCTACCTCCCAGGGTTCCTTAAAAACAATCATCAAAACAAAACCAGAAGAGGGGAGATCTGTGGGGTTGGGCAGAGATCTAAGCAACTGCATAAGGCAGTGAGAGCTTCATCTGAGAGCTCGTGTGTGCTCTGCCCAAGAGGCACAAGCTGCAGAGTGCAGTGCTGGGTCTCTCTGACACATCAGAAGAGCCTTTGCTGCAGCATTGCTGCCTTTGGATAAGATGGAGAGAAGCCAAGCAGCCCTGTCTATCAGACAGACTTTCTCTTGTTCCTCTTGACTCTGTTTTAACATCTTTAAAAAAAAGAAAAAGTCCACTCTTGTTTCGCCCTTTGCATCTTGAGCCACTGCTGGACCGTAACTCTCATCTCTGGAGGTGCCTGGGAGTCACCAATTCATTCAATCCCAAGTAAATGGCCTGAACTTGCACCCAAGTCTCTGGGAAGGAGGCAGCTGCTGTGCTCAAGTCCTTGAAACTTAAATACATCTCCATCTCCAGTGCCCACATCGTGCATTTCTCACAGATCAGAGCAAAAGAGGTTAAAGAAGCTGTTCTTTGCAAAGTTCTGTCATGGAATATCCTGAGTAGGAAGGGACTCACAAGGATCATCATGTTCAACCCCTGGGTCTGCACAGGACACCCCCAAGAATTCCACAATGTGCCTGAGAGTGTTGTGCAAATGGAATATAAGGAACAGAAGTCCATGCTATGGAACAACTGCACTGGAAAACCACGGCAATGGGGCCAAGCCATTCACTGGGACACTGTGTGGAATAAATCTGCTCTAGTTCTCCCCTTCTGCCTGGGAATGGTGATGGTGGCTGGGGTTCATGGAGAGCTGTGCTGCCTGTCCTCTATCCCTGCCTGCAGCTGCACTTCCCTTCCAGACAGGAGCATTCTGGTTCCCATACACCACCCATTGGGAAGTTCTGCTGAACTATCTCAGCCTGTCTCATGTCATCCTTTTACACCACCTACTACTCCTTGGTGACAGAAGGGATCCCGTAGGCTTACCTAAATTCCACCGGGGGTGGAGGCAGGCTGTCATCTGGGAACGAGGGAGGTGGTGGCACAATAGAGTCAGTTTGTGGCGGTGGCGGGTAGCAGTTCCCATCCATGCTCTCGTTGGAGCCGATGCTGCCGTTCTGATACACCATGTTGGAGGGGTACCTGGGAAAAGCAACACAAACAGCTTGTTTAAAGAGCTCAAGGCAATGTCTAAAGCTCATTTTTTTCCCCAGAGGGTTGTCCAGAGAGGTTGGCTACCCCTGGATCCCTGGAAGTGTCCAAGGCCAGGTTGGACGGGGCTTGGAACTACCTGGTCTAGTGGAAGGCATCCCTGCCCATGGCAGGGGGTGGAACTGGATGGACTTAAAGGCCCTTTCCAACCCAAATCAATCCATGATTTTACATCATTAAAAAACCCCTTTACTTCTCAGAGACTCCTATATGGAGAACCACATACACCTGTATGTGTTTGCTCTATGTAATTCTTTGGCTAAAATTTGCTCAGGTGCTGCCCTGTTTATGGCTGCTGCACACCAGAACAGCAGGAGTATATACTTTAATAAACAAGCAAACACCTGAATAAATGCATTTTTCTTTAACACTTGATTTTGTAAAAGCACTGAAGAGTGTTTTGACCAACTTGGACTTAAAGAACTTGCAGTTACACTGAATATCATCAGTGGCAAAAACAGGAGATACTCAAAGATGCCAAAAAGTAAGCTTGAGAATAGAATATCAAAATGGAAACTGCAATGCCATTAAAACAAGTATTCAAAGCTGGAATAGTACTGAAAAGAGACTCTCATGCTTTTAGCAGAATCATTTCACTGTGGGGAGGGGGAACCACCCTATTTTTGGGGGCTCTAGACCCCAAGTGAATCCAAATGCAAGAACACACTCACATGAGAAAAGAGAGGAGCAAGAAAATGGTGCTGTTGTGCTGCTCGATTCCCCTGCTAGAAACCAAACCTGTTCTCTTATTAAACTAAAAGCAAGTTTTATTTTTAGCTGGAGAGTGTGATTTAAAGAGAGATTTTTTTTCTTATATGAAAGGAAGCTGCAAGGAAGAAGAGCATTGTGGGGAATTCGGTCTGCTTCCAGCCTTGCTGGTGTCAAAAGTTAAATGAATTCCCAAGCCAGAAGCGCTAAAGAGAGATCTGTAGCTTGAAATACTTGGATGGGGACAGCCCCCGCTTCAACTTTAGGGTGTGAAGAGCCATTTGTGAAATGTAACAAAGCCATCACACAATGGCACCGAGCTGCCACCCTTGGCTGGGTGTGAGGGAAGGGCATCACCGTGGGGCAGAGCCAAAGCTCCCAACACCCTGTGCCCACAGGCAGCGAGAGCAGCCAGAGCCGCTCCTGCCACCTTGTTCCAGCTCCCTGATTTATCTGGCAAATTTTAAATCAGCAGGCGGATTTACTTGGGAGAATCTGATTAGTGGCAGTATCGATCCGTGGATCCGGGGGAGCTGCAGCGCAGGGTGAACTGCATCCCAATCACCCAGCCCAGACCTGCTTACCCAGCAGGACCATGCTTGTCCTTTGACTCGACAAATTCTTGTCCCATTTTCAGCTTCTCCCACTCCTCTTTCCGGGTTTTGATTTTCCGTGGATTCACATTTCCTCGGTTCGGATTCTCCTTTTTCTCTTTCTAAGAGAGGAGCAATCAAACACAAGCTTTATTTTGCTTTAAATTCACTGGGAATAGAGAGGGACAGGACAGGCCTGGAGCAGTCACAACAAGACACATTCTCAAAGAGGATTTTTAGTTTACTTTCCTGATTGCTGCACTCTCCAAAGATCTTCCATATAAAAAAGCTGGAGCACAGACAACATAAAAATGCCAGACAACATCAGGTTGCCCAGAGCAGCCCATCATCACTCCCTGGCACAAGCAGCTTGAGGGCAGAGTAAAAGCTTGGTTTCCCAAATCAATTTAGGTTTTGGCCTCTGTGTTGAGACCCCAAATTTCACCTTCACCTTGATGGTGTTCAGTGTTCTGGGGTGCAATATGGACACTTGCCCACAGAGAACTGGACTTTAGATGGGCTCACTCAGAATTCTAACACACCCTCCATCTCTCCTTTGTTATTTTTCATTGAAGAATCACAATTTGTTTTTATGCTTAATACTCCAGTTGCTCAAAAGCTAAATAAAGTATGTTAAGACTGCATCTCTTATGCTATAATATAATTTAACATTAAGGCCCAAAGACAGTGGCATTTGGAAAAACCAATTAGAGGTATCTTTGTTCTCTTTTTTTAATTAACAAGGATGTGGGTAAACCAGATAAAACTTCACTGAATTGATCCCACAGGAGTCCAAAAGTGCAAACCTGAGTTTTGGATAGTAAATTTGGAGTCCAAAATTTATCCACCCTTCCCACTTCCTACTCCTCCCTTCCTCACCCTATGTTTCCGCTTTTCCTTCATGATATCCTTGGTGTCCTGAAGCATTTTCTCCTTCCAAAGGTCGAAGAAGTATGAAGGATCTGTGTAGAATTTAAGTGCCTCTTTGCCATCATCCCTGGAACAGGGGGAGGAGAGAAACACACAGACAAGGATCAGGTCACACATTTCTTGGAAGGAAACACAAGGCACTATCTCAGATGACAGTTTGGAAGTGCAGTGAGATGGTCACAAGTGCTGTTCCTGCCTCTGCCCCCCATTTCAGAACAGGAAGAGCCCCCCATTTCAGTCACCCCAGCTCTCCCACACCCCACTCCTTCTGCCCTCACACAAACCCTCCATTACTCAGCAACTGAAGAGCTCAACTGCTCTGAACCACCACCAGGAGAGCAGCAGGTCTCTTGCTTCAACTCCCTTTTGTTTGTGCTGTATTTTGGTACGGAAAAACCTCCTCCTCCAGCTCAGGAACCCTAAATCAGACCAGCAGCGTCCTTGAAGCTCCTGAGTGAGCGCACACAGACTCCCTCTCCTCCCACTTTGCAGTGCAGCCGCGTCTGGCAGGAGACAGCTGCCTCCAGCTATCTGTAATTACTTTTTACCTGCTCAGAAGATATTTATGGATGTGGGATAAGTCTCTGGATTCTGACCCCCTTTACTTCTACTACCTACAAGATGGAATCAGAGTGGGACTGCTCAGAACTGGTTACACAGCCAGTGTAGGTCCCACCAGATGTCTCAGACCAGGCACTGGAGGCCACGGGAAGCATCACCAGCAGCCTGCTGCACCCACCTGGGTGAGAGCCACCTCCAGGTGAATGCTCTGCACCTCGCACTGCAGCTCTCTGGAAAGGAGCCATTGGGCTATGGAGGAGCACAAGAAAAATGCCTCATCTGCAGCACACCCAGCATGGCTCTGCAGAGCCAGCCACGCCTGGCCCCAAGGCACTCACAAAAGTGGCAGCAGAAAACCAAAGAGATCATTTTCTAGCTACGTTCATTTGTGTGACCTCAAAAGCAAAGTTTCACATAATCCAAAGGACAGAGATTTCCTGGTGGATTTGTTTAGCAGCTCAATTTCCCAGTGGAAGCAGCTACTTCAGTCCAGCACAGCACGGAGAAGAACCTCCCCCGTTCTTCTCTGCAAGGGAGCAAGGAGGTATTGCAGTCCTACCTGTAAGGTGAGAGGATGTTGAGAGGTGGAGGGGTATTGCAGGTCCTGTAGGTTTCGAGGACAGGCACAGGGAGAGAATCTCTGTCGAAGAGCTTCTGGTCCTGAGTTGTGGAGCTTTTGAAGGCCTTCCTGCTGTTAATGCCTTGCAAGGAGACTGTAAGGAAGAGGAGAGAACAAGTGAAGAAGAGCTTGACCCAGGCCAACGACACTGAAGCCCAAGCAGTGAACATCTGATTTCAGTTGGAGTTCTTGGCATGCTTTACAGTTCTTAAGGTCAGGTTCCTTTTCCCACAGATCCCTTGGGAAACCCATCAAATCTCCAGCGTGCTGCCAAGACCTGCTGCTCCATCAACACAGCTCTCCCTCAAGTGGCCCATGGGCTTTGGAACCCCTGTGACCAAGCTCAAGCAGCTTATCCACCGCCACCCAACTGCTGGAGAGCGAGTTCCCACGTGGAGAGTCACTGAAGAGCAAAGCCAAAACAGCTGTCCAAGTGCTCCACTGGGAGGCAGGGAAACAGTCCCTCTCAGCTCCACAGAACACATTCCAACACCCATGGCAGTGTCATGCTGGGTTTACGGTGCTGAACCATCCATGCTGACTCAACAAGAACCTTCACCATGCTCAGCCTGTGCTCCACTCCATTACCTTCCTCCTCTTTGGGATCCAGCTGAGTGACTTTGACTTGCAAGCGGTCAACTCTCTCGACGAGAATGCTCACCCGAGAGGCAAAGGTGTTGGCTTGAGTAAACAACTCTCCAAATATGTCTTCTGCAGATTTACCTGCAATATTAAAGTGTCCACATTACCCTTATGAACCACATCAGACCATACTCAGTCTCCCAGCTTGTTTTCATGAAGAAAGAAAGAAAGAAAGAAAGAAAGAAAGAGAAAGAAAGAACCACTCTTCTTTTCAAGTTGTCAGAGCTGAGTTCAACATCCAGGAAGAAAGTGCTTTGTTCCACCAAAACCTGACATTTCCAAAGGATCTTCAAGCAATAAGGAAACAATTGAGACACACTTTAAGGTCTATTAAAGTAACAAACTAAAGAGGGCTGACAACACTACACTGGTTTGAATGTGGATGCATCTGAAGGTCCTTTAAGATTCTCTGGTGTTCTGTTTATTAGACAAGGAAATACAGTTAGATTTTCATTGCTCTGGAGAATCTCAAAGGCTCCCAGTCTTCAGCAGGCCTGCCTCCAGGGGAGCTGGCACACATTTACAAGCTCAAAGTACTCTGGAAGTAGGGAGCAGACCCAGTCCTGGATCCTGAAGCTGGAGCTGAAACCGCAGCTGACAGCACTGACCCTGCTGTTCCTTCAGGTGGCACTGTCTGAAAAATTGATGCATTCACATTGATTCTAAATCAAAACCAAAGGGGAACTTCTCAGTCAGGGACATTCTCTCTGGAACAGCTTGGACTACCCAGTGGGCTGCTATGACAAGCACCATCCATGGTTTGGGCCATGAGAGCGCCCGGGGCTCAGATCAGGAGCTGCACCGCTTACAGGAGTAACAAGAACATGGCCCCGTCCTTAGGAGTTTAAAACCCACAGTGCAACAAGAAATGGCCACAGGTAGACAGAAGTGGGAGACCTGGAAGAAATCCAAGAACTTCCACTGAGTCCTGTTTTTTTGTTCTGCTCCTGGGCACAACCCAAGACAGGGAGCCCCCACCAAGAGGACAGAGCAGACTTGGCACCGACCGCAGACATGGGCCGTGGTGTTCCCACTGATGGGAAACATTTCCAGCCACGGCTGCTGAGTACAAGGCTGCTCCCAATAAGCAGTCTGGTTTTGAAGTGCATTGTCATATGGTCAACAGTTTGTTCTGGAATCTGTTACTCCTAAAGATCCTCTCCAACACTCAGGAAAGAAAAAGCAGTTGGAAGTCTAATTTCGACAGCAATTTTGGAAAACATGGTTGTCTACAGAGTCGGAGAGACAAAGCACCCTTGCACAAGGCAAGGCGAGGGCATCCCCCAAAGCCCAGCTGCACAAACACTCCCAGCTATCTAAGCTGACATATCAACTCCTTGTTCCTGCTCCCAGGAGATCTCCTTACACTGCCAAGCACGGGGAACAAGCCAGGTTAAAATTCAACCTTCTCCACCCCTTCTGGTGGCAATGCCAGGTCCAAGTGTTTGTAGAAAGCAAATGCTGAAGGTTAACTTCAACTGACCTCTTCCTTCCACTCCTAGACAATGCAGACTCCACATATGCTCAATTAACAAACCCAAACTCATGAGAAGGATTTTATGTTTGGAGATTTAAGGGCCAGGTAGCTCTTGTTGTAGCCATGTTTCATGAAGCAATCTCCATTTTCAACATCAGCACAGACCAGCTCTCCTATTTGACCCAAAGAGAGTACAAATTTATCTGTGGGAAAATGCAAAACCTTACAGCAACAGCTCAAAAAAAGAAAAGTTGCAATTTCGTTTCTACTTTCACAAGAAGTGAAATGAAATGAAAAACATCTCTGAATTTCACCAGGAACTGCAACAAGCAGTAGTGGAAAACTAAATCTTTGGTTTGCAAAGTGTATTTCAGGTATAAAATAATATATAACAGCATTTTCTATACTGGTTTTGACCCTGAAGAGAGAAGAGATGGTCGGTGTTCACTTGCCTGTGTAAGTGCACCTGGAGTTATCACCCAGCATCTCACACGTCGCCTGAGCTTCACAAACACTTTTAGATGGGGTGACACAGAGATTAATTTTTTAGTTTAGTTACTTTGACTGCAAAAGTGCAGCTTACAATCAGAATTATCTTTGTCATGCACTGGCAGGAAGACAGACGGCATGATTTAATAGGTCCTTCCATCTTTAGCTTGTGGATTCTGTAAAATCACACAAAACCGCGCAGTCGACTTATACAAAGTGCTCCCAGCTGCGATAGTAACGAAGGGTAAACTCACTGGAATATGAAAGTTTGACAAGATTTATGTTTGCATCTTTGTAGAGAGACTGTGGTGCACCAGGCATGGCTGATTATTCACTTGACAGGGCTGTCACAGCCTACTGAACCTGCTCTACGTTCTTGTAATAGTCAAGGTACAAGGAGAGAGAGAATTTGTTTTTTGGAGAGGAAAGGGTGGGGGGCAGGAGTTTGGTCATTTGGGTGCAAGCGTAGTCTAAATATTGCTTTATTTAAAATACTGCTGACCCTGGGGAAGTGGATGGTGCTCAGCATTTCCCTCCTGCCTGTCCTGCTCTCCTCTCACACCAAGTGTCAGCAGCAGACACCTCTCCTCAGTTTCCCCCCAGGTACCTGTGACTGGTCCAGCAGCTCACACCTTCCCCCTGCATCCCCACATCCCAGCTCCCAGGGCACCTTCCCAAAGAAGAAACCAGGCTGTGATTTGGCTCCCAGCGCCTCAGAAGCAGAGCAGCTTTGAATATGCGAGCAAAGAAGGTCTAAACCTGTGGGATCTGGCCAGGGCTGTCACACTAACCCACAGCGTGTCTCTGAACAGAGATGAGCCTTCCCTGCAGCTGGGCTTTGCACAGCTTTACTGCCTCCTTCCTCACCATTTCACATGCACGAGATGGATTTCACTCACACTCCACAACCATCTTGGCTACCAGACCTAACAAATGAACAACGAGGGCCAGTTGAACGCGAGCAGAGAGCCTGCTCTCGCCTGTGCAGTGACATTTCTCCAACCCAACAGAATGTGACACCGACTGGCAGCAAACACGGGCCCAGATTTCAGTGACAGCCATGGTTTGCACTGCTGGAAAGAGGCTGCACCCAAACTTTGCCTGCCACATGGCGGAAGACAAGGGCTTGCTTTGCAGAGCAAGCAGAAGGGCTTGCAAACACCCCAGAGAAGCTAAACAATAGATTAATTTGATTATCAAAGTCTCGCTTCAAGGACAAAGGTGGTTAATCACAACCCAGAGCATTTCAACAGAGCATGGAGTCATCCCGGAGAGACCACAATTAACTCTTCATTTCTCCTACGGCATGTAGGCCTGTGTTTTCCCTCCAGCTTTTCCAAGGCTACGGGTCAGCCCACTGGAGAGCTGAGCCAGGCATCGCTCCAGCTCACGCTGCCCCAAACCACCGACGCTCTGGAGGCACCACTGGGCTCAGACAGGTCTTTGGGTCTCACAATGCAACAAACAGCAGCAAGGGCAAACTGGAGCTTCTGCGTGGGGGCTTTAATTATCTTTCATTAAAAATAAGACTACTGACATGGTGTAGATTCAACAGAGTCAAGCTCCATTTAGTTGCGCATGCAATTACAGGCACGTTCTCTGACACAAGATCCTGCCTGCTCCGAGAGCCTCCCATTTTACAAGCCTGAGTTGTGCTCCATCCTTCCATCTGCAGTTTCACTGCAGCCTCTCACATGCACACACACATACACACACCCCCCTCCCCATTTTCTCTTAGATAGGAAGGCAGTGGGACCAGGGATATGAAATTAGCATCAGATTTCTTTAGGAAAACATTTTAGCATTACCCAGGGAAGGCAGATGGGGGAGAAATAGGAACACGAGAGTAGAAAGGGAGCTAAATAAAGAGCAGTAGCGACTCCTGAGGGCAACGCGCAGGCTCGCCATGGTACTCACTCAGGCTGCCCAGCTGTCGAATGACATTTGCCAGGGTGATGTTGGTCACGCATTCCAGCTCGCTCGGAACGCTAGGCAACGTCTGACGGCACAGGTGCCTTGGCTCAATGTTCCTCGTTACTAACGGCATGGTGGACCTGCTTCAGGCACTGTTCTGAAAGATGAAAAACAACCCAAAAAAGAAACAGGAAAGGATTACTCAACCGCAAATTCCAGGCACACCAGAGCCATGGTGTTCGTTTTTCCTGCTCTCAAACGGCTTTACTTATAAGCCTTCTTCCACCCCGCTCCCCACCCTGAGAAACGGGTTCATCAGAAATAAAGATCCTCCTGTTCTCTGACTTGCAGTGGCAGCAGAGCCCCACCAGCCCAGGTACAGAGGCAGAGATGGAGAACTCCACATCTTTGCCCACAGTGCCAGTGCTGCTGCAGGCGTTGCTCCCTTCCTACCCAGCCGGAGCCCGGACAGAGCTCCTGCCTCCCGCGCTCACACAGCGCCTGGCACGACTCTCACGAGCTCCTCTTCAGAAACATTCCCAACTTGCAATCAATAGTTGCTTAAACCGTGGAGATGAAGACAGGAGATGTTATTACACAGAAAAAGAAAGAACAAAACAGGCTTCTCCCAGCACGCCAAAGCACACGTGGTGCTTCCCTCCTGGAGCAGCACACGGGGCTCTCCTGCAACAACAGGAAGCGCTTGCAGCTGACCAGGAAACTTTCTGGTGACTGTTCCTTATCCTGCAGGCTGCACCCCTCTTCCCTTGGGAAATCCCCCGGGGATGAGGTTTACACTGGACCATTGTTTTCGTGCTAGAGCAGTTTAAGGCTGAGGGAGCTCTAATCAGGATGCAGGACTGGAGTTTGCTCAGAGGCAAGTCAGGATTGATTGGACAACAGGCAGGACAAACTTCCAGTTCTTTAAAAAACTAATAAAATAAAAAACCTGGAGAAAACCTAAGTGTCTGGAAGTTATGCTTTGGACGTTTTTATGTGCAGGTCAGTGTCCTGAACGAACAAAAATCCCCTTTGCTAACAGGCCCAAATGTTTAAGCACCAAACAGCTCCCTCCCCGATCATCCAGCTCCAGGAGGGAGAAGGAAACCTGTGTGACCAGCTCACTAGAAGAAGCATCATACATGCCTGAAATCTTTAGGACTAAGTGAAAGCAAATACATCCCAAGTTCTTGATTAATTTAGAAGGGGAAAGAATCACTTTTCTAGGTCAGCTGAGGAACAACCCAAGAGAAGCAGGCAGCTCCCATGTGATAGGCATGCGGATCTGCTCGGGCTGGGTGTAAAAATAAAACAGGAAGAGAACAGCTTGGGGAACATGGCTTCCTGTCACCACCAGCAAAAACCCAAGAACCATAAAAAATCAGCTGTTTGCTCTTGACTTTGAGCCACCCTTTGATAGTCTCTGTGGCAGCTGGCAGCTTATCTTTGAGGTCCAGGAGTCCTTCCTGGATGCTTTTCTATCAGGGTGTTAAGAGGAAGAAGTGGGCATTATCCCTCCTAATTACCTCAGAAGCCAGATTTTGAATTGCTAAATTTGACCCATTAAGGCAGAGGAGTTCAAGAGCCGCAGCACCGGGCGCTGGGATATCTCCCAGACAAGCAGATGTAGGTTGCTACCATTTTGCAACGCCTCTACACGAGGGATTTCACAGCATCTCAGAATGCCAGGATGGTTTGGGTTGGAAGGGACCTTAAAGCTCATCCTGTTCCAACCTCCTGCCATGAGACCAGGCTGCACAGAAAGGGTCCCCAAAACCAAACGCCTTATGGAACAGGGGAGCCAGATCTGCAACCAAATAAATAAAAGCAAGACCCTCTGAGGACTGAGTCTGTGTTGTTTTTCCCCGTGTCCACTGCAGCCATCAGTAACTGCTGGGATATTTAAAGAGCAGGGTGAACTAAGGAAGGGCTCTGACCTTCCCTTCCCAACACCCCGTGTTTTATCGATTCCAGCCCAAGCCCTACAATCTTTTGTCAGCTTTAGTGCTTCATGCCAGACAAACTTTCCCAGCTCCCCCCAGACTGCAGTCTGCACCAACAAGCAGCTCTCATAAACAAGGCAGCATTTGCAGGCTGCCTGCATCCAGCTTCTCCCCTGTGCTTCCCCAGGGCTTGGCCAGGGAGCACACACGGTGGGATCTGCAGAGCTGGACTGGACAGCCTGGCTGGAAACCTTCCAAGGTGGAGGACAGACAGAAGGAAAACAGCAACAGGAAAAATAAGCCTGGAAGTGGGGGATGAGATGTGAGCATTCTGTATAAAAGGAGATAAAAAAAAAACCCAAGATGATGGGTAGCATGGTTGGATAAATGCAGGTAACACTGATCTCTGCAAAGATGGGGAAAACAGGGCAGAAAATGGCAGCAGCGCCTCAAATACCAACAAAAAAAGGCTCTGAATACATTGCCTGTATACAAACACCCCAAAAGTGTTTGCATTCAAAGCATGTTTTGAAAGTAAAAGCAATGAGTAGTGGTGAGAACTGCTTTTCTTAAAAGAAAAACTAAGGTAGAGCACATGTACAGCACAAATTTGCACTGGCACAAGACAGCAGAAATAAAGGCTAAGAAAAAGGCTCCCTTTATAGCCCAGCTCATCCTGCCAGCCACCCCCACCCTCCCAGCCACACACCACTGCAGGAGAGTTTTGCCCTCATGATCACAGCAGCGCTTCCCAAGGCCATGGGGACAGCTCTGGTGCCCCTAAGCCCAGCCAGGATCCAGCAAATTAAGGGATTAAATTAACCCTGGGGAGCATCAGAGATGATCAAGGCAGGAAGGGCAGGATGGGCTGTGGACAACCCAGCAGCTTTTGGATAAGAGGCATTTTAAAGCAAAAATTCCTCTCTTCTGGACAGAAGGATGAGGAATTTTAAGGTTTTACAAAGGAAATCTGGGACCTGCAAAAAGAGGGGGTGATGCCCCTACAAGAAGACTGTAAGACCTTGCTTTTTCCTGGAGTGTTTGGAGGGTAGGGATAGAGATAACAGCTAATGGGCTCCTGTAAAACCTTCATGCCTCATGAGTAGGTGGGACAAAGATTAATAGTGTGGATTGGAAAATAAGTGGTGTATTTCAAAAGCAGGAGTCAGGTGGGGCAGAAAACCAGGTATGGAGAAAGGGCAAGGTATGAGAGCAAAAGGGGAAGAGGAAGCAAAACACTGGAGGCAGCACAAGGCAAGAGCTGGGGGCAGGGAGGAGATACAGTAAATAAAAGAAGGGACAGAGCTAAAAAAGCTTTCTGGGAGGCTGATGCTGTTATTCTTTAAGAGAGTCATTAAGGAGGTGACTGACAGCACAGTGCCAAGCACGGGCCATCCAGAACCGCTTCACTTTCCGTGCTCAGGGCATGACAGCACAGCAGAATTCCACCCTGGCTGGCCAGCCTGGTCATCAAGCATTAGTCACTGTCACACAATGGCCACAGACCATATATTATAACTAAATCCTACCATTCAGATGCAACTTAAATGAATTGCAAGGCCAAAAATCCTTATCTTTGGGGCAAAGATAAGTGTTTCTGTTTGTTTATGAATGCTGGAGATTAGATTTCTTTTGGGAGTGTAGAGTTTTGGGGTGCAGACACTGTTTTTAAAGAAGCTGCAAGAATGACACGGGCACAGAGGAGCTGCCCTGATCCCAGTGTAACAGGAGAGGAGATCAAGTATATTAGAAGTAAAAGGAAACTGCCTCTAGAAACAGAAAACTCTGCAACAGATTTCTAATGAATATGGAAAACAAAGAAAGGCATCAAATTGAAACACAGTGAGAGGAAAGAAGTTCAGTGATCTCTGCTGGCTGGAAGGGCCCTAAGGAAAATCCACAAACCCTGCTGTATCAATCCACGTTCAGAAGACTCATCCTCCCAACCACTGTGCTTCACACCTTCTTAAAAACAAGGAAACAAAGGATTTTCCTCTCCCACTTGAACCAGACCCTTCCTACCTGCTCCCAAGCACTTCCTCTGAAGCCTCCAAGTCATGACTTGAATCACAGAAGGCTCCAAGAGCCTTGATGATGTTGTGAGGGCAGTGACTAAAAGCCAAACCATCTGAAAGGCCCAGCTTTGCCCCGCAGCTCCTTTCCCCTTGCTGCCCCACCTACAGCTGGGCATTGCCAGGATGCCTCATAACTTCCCCTCTCCCAAAATGCTTACACAGGCTCTGCCGAGCCCTGGCCTGCTCCAGCTCAGAAAAAAAGTTTGCTGAGCACAAAAAAGCCCTGGAAGCTGAATTCACTGCTCCTACATTCCTACTGATCTTCCAGTCTCAACTAGCATCTTGTTTCCAGGATTCACCAGGTTTTTTTTGCTCCCCATCATCCTTCCCAACAACTCCTGCCCTTTCTCACTGGTCTTGGATGGCTCATGCTTTTCCAAGAAGGCAGAATCCATGAGTAGAGCTTCTTCCTGTGGCTGCTATCTGACACCCTGCTCCTGCCACAATAAGCTCTCACCTTGAACGTCCTGCTCACCAGCTTTTAAGAGGATTCTGACTTTGGCAATTAGTTCTGTAAATACTCTTGGGCACTGGGGAACAAGCGTGGCCCAGCACAGGCTGGAAAAGGGGGAAAAACGTGTGACTTGCAATTCTTGCCTTTCTGAATCCAGCACTTTAAGCAAAGCCGAGGTAAATCCAAGATAAGCGTGCTGCTCCAAGATTCCTTATCAGCAAGCCATCGACCGTTCTCCCCATGAGCTCTGCTGCAGCAGATCACTCAGGAATCCCAGTTCTGGATTAGAATCAAGTACAATTGGTTTGTTTCAAACAAGAACTGCCAGTCCATAAACCCCTCGCACAAAGCTGTGTCTTATTGACTATTTTTAATAAATAGGGCTGGCACAGTAAAATTGAACAATTGCTAGGAACAATAAAGGAGACAGACTTTGATTACAACTATTGAGAAGCGATACAGGGATGTTTTAGCATTGAGTATTTGCTTTCCAAGGCGAGTTCTGTCAACTGAAAACAGCAACTCAGAGCAAACACTCCTTAAAAAGTGGTTTGGAGCAGAGCAGAAAACAGCACTGCACAGCAAGAGAGGAACCAGACCTGTTTTTTGGGGTTTTTTTGTAGAGCAGGCAGATAGCACAGTCACTGTGGTGGTGCAGAGGAGAAGGCAGGCAGGACTCCAAGGCGAGCCCTGCGGATGCAATGCACACAAAGAGCTGTAAATAACAGGTGAGGTGGAGGGAGAGATCTGGCAAGGTTCTCCTCACTGGTATTTGACCAGTTAGCATAGCGTTACTGGGAGTCACCTGGGTAATTCCCCGCTCAATGTGACACACAACCTCTTAGATCAGGGACCATCTGCAAATAAATCTGGACCCCAGCAGTGAGATCATCTGTCATAATGTCTGGTGTAGCACAAAGCACCTAAGGAGGGCAGAGAGCTTTTTTTGGGAAAGGGAGGGGAATTTAGGCTTGATTTCCAAGTACGTCAGGGTGACCAACCACCCTGCCCTCGGCAGGGCTTACAAAATCCTCTGCCTGGACACAAACAGGCAGCACAGTCAAGGAGACCAAGCCTTCAGCTAAGCTTTGGAGAGCCGCCTCTAGGAGTGCCCATCGGGGGACTGGGCACACCAGCAGGTCTGGGAATGAGGGGGAAAGGAGATAATCAGATCTGAAATTCCCATCAGTATGAAATAAGACTTAACTCAGTAGCTTGCCAACGCAGACCGACTGTTCTTTCTAATGTCTGTGACAACTCTGCTTCAAATTTCAAGCTTCTCTCAGCAGTAACTACTCCCCCATGTAGCTGTAATGGCCAGAAAGAGACTGGCTTTTATGTAACCCCAAAAGACTTGCAGAAAGGGAAGCAGCAGCCACACACACACACACAGGGAGAACTGAGGGGGGGAAAAAAATCAGCAGAAGGCTCTGCTGAGTGCTCAGGGCTATATCCAAGCTCACAATGCAGCCACAGAGAAGTGGGATGCGGCAATCAGAAATGCTCCAGTTCCACGCTCCGAGAGAGACCCAGCAATCAGTGCTGCATCCGAGCAATAGGGAGCGAAATTATAGAGCAAACTGCCATGTGATGCCACAAACTACTCCATCCCGCCAGCTGTAACAAGTATTCATTCCCAAAAATGCATCACAGGCTCATCTGTCATTACCAGCCCAGCCTGCCAGCAGCTGAGCAGGAGTCAGCAGTGAAGGGCAGCTGCAGGGCTGCTTCCTTTCACAGTGGTCTATTCTCCCAAAAAACCACGGGGGAGATGGATGGGTAAAACCCCCCGGGCGCAGCAGAAAACATTGCCCACCATCTCTCAGCAGCCGGTGGGATGGGAAGCACACGCTGTGCTTTCACCCACCATCACACAAAAGCTCTCCTGAAGCAGGATCTACTGAAAATCCAGGACCTTTGGGAGAACACACTGAGCTGATCACAAAAATCCACATCACAAGCCCTCTGTGTACTAATAAGGCACTTCAATCACCGAGTGGGGAACTCTGCAGGCCCGATCTGCCGGTGTTATGAAAGAGGATGTTTGGGCAATAATGTGGGGCAAGAGCAGCGCTGCCCTTTTCCACAGCCACGTTCCCACAGTGGGAACGTCAGCCCTGATCCCGCAGCACAACCAGGATTGTACAGCGTGCAGTCCTTGACACAACCAACATCCAGCCCGCTCCAATCCCAGAGTAAAAATAAACCTTTTTTTTTCCTCCCCTGCCTTTCCCCCCACCCCTCCAGTCTGCTGGCTCTGAAAAATGCAAAAGAGGCTCAGAAAGCCATTTTCTGCGGGTTTTTTTGTCTGGCTCATGCATTATCATCATCATTTACTGCCCTCAAGGGGATTGCACAGGTGTGACTGAAAATTTGGCTCTTCCTTTTAAACTTTTTGTTATCAGCTTTGCTGAAGATGATCTTGCTGGAATAAATACCAGGCTGCTCTCCTGGAGAGGGACTCGCTCAGAGCTGTTGTCAGAAATCTGTCTGGGGGTGGAAGGATGGGGGTGTCACTAATGGGGAACATACAGATCCTCCTGGCTTCTGCTGGAGTGCTAATAGAGCCAGCAGTTTGACCTAGACTTTTATTTTTTTTAATTCCTAAGAAACAAAACATTGCACTAATTAATGTTTCCATTCATTTAGCTGAAAAACAAGTTAAACAAAGAGGGTCACCTGGTGTTCCTATCAATACCTGACTAGGATACAGGCGGAACAAATGCATTTAAATAAAACTCTAGAAGAGACGTGACAAGAGAAAGGCAGTTTAGCTCAATTAAAGAGAGCTGTCACAGGGATTTGATTCTCAGAATATAGAACTATTGATTAAACAGGAATTAAAGCTCCAGAACAGAAAGGTTTCAAGGTCTTTGCTGTGAGGGTATACATCAGGAGAGAGAGGCAGGACTCCTTCAGTGCCACAAGAGCTCTGGCTTTGTTGCTTCCTAGGAAACAGGAGCAGCAAAGGGAGCAGAATGCTCTCCACTAAACCTGTGAATAATTTGGGCAAGGATACAAGGTCAGTGACAACACTGAGCAGCATCACGAGTGTCAATCAACAGGTAGCTTTGGTGTACTTGGGTATTGAAAGCACACAATAGGCTCTAAAACATTTCAGGAGTATGTAGGGAGAGGCCTGGGCAGGTTTCAGTCCTAGAATCCCACAATCCTAGAATGGTATGGGTTGGAAAGGGCCTTAAAGCTCATCTTGTTCCACCCCTTGCCATGGGCAGGGGCACCTTCCACTGTCCCAGGCTGCTCCAACCTGGCCTTGGGCACTGCCAGGGATCCAGGGGCAGCCACAGCTGCTCTGGGCACCCTGTGCCAGGGTCTGCCCACCCTCACAAGGAAAGATTTCTTCCCAATTTCCCACCTAAACCTGCCCTCTGGCAGTGGGAAGCCATTCCCCCCTGCCCAGTGCCCCCCTTCAGCTCTCTTGGAGCCCTTTAGGCACTGGAATGGGCTTTAAGGTCTCCCTGGGGCCTTCTCCAGGCTGGACATTCCCAGCTGTCCCAGCCTGTCCCCAGAGCAGAGGGGCTCCAGCCCTCAGAGCATCTCTGGACTCGCTCTAACAGGACCATGTCCTTCCTGTGCTGAGCACCCCAGAGCTGGAGGCAGCACTGGAGGTCACCAGGGTGCAACAGAGGAGCAGAATTTTCCAAGCCTCACAATCAGTAACAGTGCTGAATTCACTTCAAAGGGTCTTGACTGGAAGAGACCCCACGCAGGTGGGAAGGCGAGCGGTGCCCCTGCCCGGAGCTGCCCGTGCAGGTCCAGCAGGAGCCCCTGGCTGCGGGGATGCCTGTGCTGCCAGAACGGCAGGGCTGCTGCCTCCCTCCCTCCCTCCTGCATCCCGGCCTGAACCGTGCTAATGAGCACAGCGCTGCTCCCTCACTCCAGCAGCCTCCCCAGCCACAGGGAAGGCTTGTGTCTGCCGCACTGACAAAGCCCAGCTCACAATACAGCAGCGCATTCTCATTCCCGGGCAGCGCTCGGTAATTAATATGGAAAGAGAGGGTGTGCTTTTTTCCCCCTAAATGACTTATTCGTTAAGTTCGAGCATATTTTAACCTTCCTTTTCAGCAGATAAACTCTGTCTCATTTGCAGCTAAGCTCAGCCTTCCCTTCTTTGCCACACACTAAACTATTTTGATTAATGAAAGAGTAGGAACAAACCAGTTCCAAGTGTTTTCTATAGAGCTCAACTGCTCTTTCAGTTTCAACTCACGCCTAGATAATTATATCACAGCTCTGAGTGCCCCCACCCTTCTGCTGCACTTGGGGAATACTGGAAAGATAAGTCTTTTCTTAATTATTAAATGTAAATAGCTCATTAAATATAATCCAATTACTTTAATTGTAAGAAAAAGGAAGTAATTACAATATGTACATGTATTCTTGCCTGAACAGTTTTAATATCTTAAATGAATCTTTGCAGCATTAATATTTTAAGTCAACCTTTGACATGAGGGGAGAGAAAAAAAAAAGGACATTGACTCCCTGATATTTTTCAGAAGTGTTGTATCTGCTGGGATTTTGGTCACAAAAAACCAAGAGAACAGCCTTGAGCATCTAAGTCAAAATGGTTTATAAACACCATCTTAATAAAGTTAAAATAATAGACAGGCTTTCCATTGTGGAGGGAAAAAATAAATATATAAACACGATATCACGTGAAGAGCCTGAATATGCTTTTGGGATCTCAGGAGCCCAGCGAGATGGGCACTACTGTGAACACAGGAGAACAGGCAGGATCCCATCACACCAGCACCAAAAGCCATCATGTAGCTGGGATTTTCCAGGCAGTTTTTTCCCCACACATGGGGAAAACCACCAATGGTTTGTCCTGTTCAAGGGTGGGGAGAGAAGGGGCCTGCTCCACATCTGGGATTACCCTGCTCTTCCATGGCAGCGTCCAGAGAGGTGATCCCACAGAAATGCTGAATGCAGCGTTTGTGTGTGCACAAGCCATCTGTGCAAGGCACAGGCACGGCCCAGGATCCCAGGCTGCCATTTGGGATTTGCAGGCAGAGCTGCAGGAAGCTGTGAGGAGCAGTCCTCTGGTTTTGCTCAACAGCATGACAATCCCTGGACTCACTTTCTCCATCCCTGCAGCCAGCGGGACCGAACAACCTTCCAGCAGACTCCAGCAAGGCCCCACTGTTTCGATCAGCCCCCCTGGTCTGACAGAGAGGGGTCAGGTTTCAGCTTGGCTGTGGTGACAGATGCCTGCGAAATCTCCTTGGGACAGGCAGAAAAATATTCAGTTTAAACTGTAGTTGTTTCCATTTTTCATGTTCTGAGCCCAGCAGTGATCTCACCTTACGTAATCTGCAGTGCAAACTCCAGGCTCTGGACCATCCAAACCTATTCAAGGGTGTTTGAAACCATAAAATCCCAGAATGGTTTGGCTTGGAAAGGGTCTTAAAGCTCATCTCGTTCCACACCCTGCCATGGGCAGGGACACCTTCCACTAGACCAGGTTGCTCCAAGCCCTGTCCAGCCCAGCCTTGGGCACTTTCACAGACGGGGGCTGCTCTGGGCAGCCTGTGCCACAGCATCACCACCCTCACAGGGAAGGATTTCTTCCCAAAATCTAACCTAAACCTGCTCTTTCAGCTTGAAGCCATTCCCCCTTGTACCATCCTCCTGGCCCCTGTCCCCAGTCCCTCTCCAGCTCTCCTGGAGCCCCTTTAGGCACTGGAAGGGGCTCTAAGGTCCCCCTGGAGCTTTCTCTTCAGGTGAGCACGCCCAGCTCTCCCAGCCCAGCTCCAGAGCATCTCCATGGCTTCCTCTGGACTCTCTCTGGCAGCTCCACATCCTTCTTGTGTTGGGGGCCCAGAGCTGGATGCAATACACCAGGTACTGGAGTACAGGGGGAATCATCACTTTATTGAACTGATCTTTTTGGGAAAAGAGAGATTAGACTGTATTAGGGATGCTAAGGATGCAGGCCTTTCTAGCCAAGCTTACCACAAGGTCTATAATAAGCTGCTTTATGGAAACCTCTCATGTGAAGCCAGCCCCTAGATGTAACCTCCTTGATACAATATTGAATTCTCAATAGCAACCAAAAGGCTATTTTGTATAAGTTAATTACAGCCGTTTTTAATTTAGCTTGCAGAAGGGAAGCGGCCAGTGATTTCATGCTGCCCTAGACAGAAGGTAAAGGTTTTCCACAAGCTGTGTTTATAGCTCTACGCTTTCCTCCAGCAAAGCACCGGCTCCACAGCTGCTGGTATTGAAAGAACAGGATCTGGGTGTGTGCACGGTTCTCTCTCGCCTGGTTGGGTTTTTTTGCAGCTGCAAGGCCAAACCCATACGAGTGCGTGTGTGCTTTTTCTTATGGTGACAAAGGCAGGGTGCCTGAAAGGGAACTCGCTTCCGCTCTGGCAAGCACTCAACCATTTGCTGGGCTAAGGGGTGGTCGGGGAACTTTCACCCATCCATTCAGCCAAGGCCGCTATTCCCCCTCCCTCCCAATTAAATCCCATTTTTTGCACTCCATGCATGAACTGCAGCCACACCAATACATCAGATATTGTGGCTGATAGCCTCCTCTGAATGCCACTTAAAGCCCTCCAGTGCGGAGCGCTCTGAAAGCAAAGCATCGTTCATTCTTTGAGCGACAGAAAGAGACTTTTGCTACAGAGAGACCTGAAGTAAGACTCTAAGTAGTAGGAAAAGGGCATCCAGAGAAAGAGGAAATGAGAAATTAAAACCACATTCAATCTTATTAGTGGCAATACAATAGGTCAACAAGAGGACTTTGCACAACTCCACAGCACGGGAACAATTTATGCAGAACTTGGAGCAGTGACATCAGCAAGTTTGGGGTTTACTGAAACCAGCAAATTTTGTCTGCACTATCTCAAAGTGCCCAGCTGGGAGGGGAGAGGGCTGGAGGGGGATAGTGCCTCCATGCCTTGCAGGGGAGTGCACTTAGGAAATGAGAATGTGAGGAATACTCCTGCTCCTCTTTCTCCATCTGAAACATTTTCTCTCTCAAGGGATTTCCAGCATCTTACGAGCACAGACTCTTTGAAGTGCTGCAAAGTGGCATTGCTCATCATTTCAGTAATGATAGTAAATAAGCTCCAGTATTTTGTTGATCCTTTTCCTTTTGCTTTACAAACAAAAGGTCAGAGTCATTAGCCCAGTTTGATGAGCGGGGAGAAATGGAGGCTCGGAAGAGGCAGGTCGCTCTGGAACATTGCTGGGAACACCAGTGAATGAAAAAGACAAGTCACAGGACTTTGGATCAGCCACGCTGGATCACCCAGCCTCTGGATACCCCATGTACTCTCTGCACCACGGCCAGGCATCAGATGCAGCAAGAAAAGAGCATGGGAACAAGGCCAGCACAGAGTTAAGAGTTCTCTCTGCTTTTCCAAGCTGCAGCACCCCACTGCACCTTAAAACCATGTGGAAACAAACACTATCATTTAACTGTCCTTCATGGATTTCACTTCCCTAAACTGTCTGATCAGTTCCTTAACTGATGTATCCACAAGATCATGGGGCAGCAAATCCCATATTTATTATGTTAGGTGAAAAGACAATTCCTTTTATGCCCTTCACGTCACAATTAGGGGATTTCAATCTCAAATCTATGTGTGCTTTTGCTTCACAAAGGAGCTGTTCATCGTCACCATTCCCATAAAGGAAGCCCATTCCAAGTAGAGGGCTCACAGGCTGCCTCTCCAAGGCCAGGTTGGACAGGCCTTGGGGCAGCCTGGCCTGTGGAAGCTGTCCCTGCCCTTGGCACAGGAATGAGATGAGCTTTAAGGTCCCTAATGCAAACTGTGCTGGGTTGTATGACCAAACACAAGAGAAGCACTCACTCAGTTCTTAGGGAGCAGTTTCAGTATGAACCAAAGGAATAACTCATGGTTTGGGTTTGATTTACAGCAGCACTGAGAACAAACCATGTTCAGCAGCTGGCTCTGTGTCTGACCCATTCTGGACTGTGCACTGCTTCCAACAGCAATGCAGGAGAACCCAAACCTCACAGCAAGTCACCAGCGACCTGGGAACAGCTCACCTGCAGCAGTGACACAGCAAGAGCCTCCCAGGCACAGCTTCCAGCCCTCAAGAACCAGTGTCAACTGCTGCTGCCCCACAGGCATCCCCAGCCTTCCTCTCTCAGCATCACAGCATCCCCCAAAAGCACCACTTCTCCCCCAAAAAAGGCCTGGGGTACTGCAGTGGAACAGGGCTTGACAGAGAAGGCACTGAAGGAACAGAGCAGGTCACCACTGACCCATCTGTGAGAGATACATCGAGCTCTGAATTCCTTCATCAAAGCCCCTGGCAGAAGCATACTTGAGATATCTGAGCTCCACCACTTCTCCAGCAGCAACCTAACACCAGAGAGCTTTCCTGCAATTTCAGGAATTAGGGTAGGATCTAGATGAACTATTTCCCAGGCCCATTACTGTGGGGAAAGAGCTGGGATGCAGACTGTGATTAACAGCTCACGTTGCTTGCTCGAGAAAATAATGTGGAAGTTCACATTTAAGTTCTTCTGGGAAGGGACTTCCCCTCCTACTGCCTCCCAGGCAGGGAGAAAAATATCCTGCAAACCTTCAGATGGAAAAAGAAATGTCATATAAATGAGAATTAGGCCTGAATCTGATCACCTTCTACCAAGCACTCCCTCCCTCCAGTGAAGCTTCCCATCCCCAAAAAAGAACCAACATGTCTTTTTATTACACAGAGTTGCAAAAATACAAAAGGAAGTAAATGTCACCAGGGTGGTTCTGTTCTGAGCAGTCATTTGCTTATTACCCAGAAGCCATTGCTACATGCCTTTTTTAATCCCGTGTTTATAAATACCTAAAGTATTTAAATAAATGTTAATCTGCAGTAACTAAGGCCCTGATCTCACAAATATTTATCCTTGCACAGTGAGAATAAACACTCAAATACACAAATTTCTTACTACAGATCCCATTTCAGCCAGAGTGTTGTTGAAAACAGTAACACACCAGAAGACAGGCTGGGAAAATAGCTGCATTTTGCCTTCCTGGGTTTTCACAGTGTGTCACTTTTGGGCTGTTTCCTGTGCATTTGTCGTAGAAACTGTACAAAGGAGCGAGGGCAGAGCTGAGCCACCGGACAGGGCCGGTTGTGGCTGTTGGAACCCTCAGAAGGAGCTTTTGGCAGTGTTTTTTCCTGGTGTCCCATTCTGCATGAGGACAGCAGGAACTTTATCCACAGCACATGCAAACACAATCGCTATTCAATCCCTTTCCTGGTTTGTGACTGACTCATGAGCAACGTATTTTGCTCAGCTGAATGACCAAGGGCTCAGTATTATCATCAAACCAAACAGAGGCAAACCCAAAACCTTGCATCTAAAGCTATTAAACGTTTTGAGTCCAGAAAACCCACTGAGAGAAACTATCTAGAAGGCTTAAAGCCAAGCCTTTGCTTGGAATCTTGCTGAAATCTTCTTTATTACAATCTGTCAAAAAAACCTTGAATTTGTGAAAAACATTAATCCTACCAACCTTTGTTCTTCTATCACCACAAAATAATAAAAAAATAAACCCAGGAAAGGGATTTGTTGCTGTAACTTCATGCACATGAGGCAATCACTGAAGTTTTAACCCCTCCACCCACACACCATGATTATCTAACATTGGTGAATGAAATCAACTTTTCCTAGACCAGCCCTGAAGAATGAGATATATTCAAGGCACGCTGAGAAACTGGGTGGGGACTGATCAGAAGGGTTGTATTCCTTGTCATGAATCACTGTCTGCAAATACCTTCTGAGTTGTAACTCACAAAAATATACCATTTCTGTGTGGTGTGTCACATTAGTCATAGGGAAACCAATTTTATACTGGCATGAGCCATCAGAAAGGTTTTATTTCTTTAAATTAATGGAATTTGGGACATTTACTTTTTGATCTCATTACCAGACAAGACAAAAAAAATATCACCGTTCTTTTTAAAACCAGTGGAAAATATATAGTTTAGGGAAAAGTTTACACTGAGTTCACCCCTAGAAGTTTATCCTCTTACAACCCACACTTAGAAGGCACAGCAAGGCTTCACCTCATGTCAGGTGGGCTACAAGGGAGCGGCTGTACCCGCTCCTCCAGGCTTTAAATGGTGCAGAAATCAAGGCTTTGCAAGGTAAATCCCAGAAAGTCTGGTCCCACCATCACCAACACACCCAGGGATAATAACAGTGACAACTGCAGCTTGAGCCAAGATCAGTGCCAGGCAGCTCTTGCAAGCTCAGGTCACGCTCTGTCACTCAAACTTCACGTTTTGAAGCACATTCCTTAAAAAGAAGTAAAACCCCTGAAGTGGCCAGGACTCTGTGTGTGGTGAGCTCTACCCAAGTGCTGGGATAACGCTCCTGCTTGGCTCTGGACACGAGGGGGATTCAGAGTCACTCTTGGACATGCTGGCTGTGCTCCTGTGAGGAGATGGTGGCTCTGGTTTGTTTTTAACTCAGTCTGGGATTCAACCACGAGTTGGTTTCTATGGCAAAACCCACTCAAGGTCAGGAAGGGACAAATCAGAACGAAAAGTGTTGCAACGCAGGGTTCCGAATTCCTGCAGCATAAATTCCTGTTTAGCAGCAACTGATTCTGCAGATGTAGAAAATGGGTGGAAAACATAACTACTGCCCTTCCTCATGTGACTGAGGGCACAAGACTCGGTACTTCCCATAGAGAGGGACTTCCCAGGCCTGTGAAAGGTGTCCCTGCCCGTGGCAGGGATGGAATTGGAGTCTTTAAGGTCCCTTCCAATCCAAACCATTCCATGATTCTATAAAAGCAACATTACTGCATCACTTCTGTCTCAGGGCAGCACATCTGTACCCCTCAATTGGCTTCCAGCATCTTTTAATTTCAACTTCTCCCTCTCACGAATCTTCAGGAAGGACACAGAAGTGTGAGGGTTACAGAGGGCTCCATCAATTATGACTCTGCCTGCAGCTGATGTATTTAACAGAAGGTTTTTTAATCATTATTAATAGAATTTCATGTCCACCAACATCTGCAGTGCTGAAAGACTTAAGACTTTCCGTGCTTCCTAGTGCTGAACTCCCAGCATCAGCACATCCCTCAGCCCCACCAGTGCTCTGACCTATGGAGAGGTGCCCAATTCTGTTGTTGCTTCTAAAGAAAGCAAAACAGCAAGGCCAAATGTGAAATTCTGACAGGGAAATAAAAAAAATCCTACCACAGGAAGGTCCTTGAAGTCAAGTGACAGGTAACAGGGAGAAGCTGCAACCCTCACCTTTCTCCAGACTACCTGTATCCCAAAGTAACCCCAACACAACCACAAGGACATTCTCTAGTAACTTGTTTCTTCTCTAGAAGAAATACGGTCTGAGGCCACCAGGAGGTCAGTGCACTAACCCGAACTATCCAACCATACCCCAAGCTTTTTTCCAGGGGAAAAAAAAAAACCCCAACCCATTTCCCTAAGCATGATACAGCACTCACGGGGGGGGTCACATCAAGTAGGTGTAGATTTCATGTGCTGTGGATGCTTCACAGACAAGGGGGTGACACTCATACCTAAAGTGTTCCCAGACAGATCGAGGGGTGCACCCAGGAGTGGGGCTGGAACAGAGAGGGTTCCCTCAATGGGGGCACCCAGCTCCCACCCAGCCAGACTCTGGGCACGGACACAGACAGGTTTGCACAAGTCCCAATGTCAAACTCAGGCAGCAAATGTCTGGAAAGGGAGGGACCCCTCTGCTCCCCCCCAAAGGGACCCTGCAGCACCCCTTGTTTCCCGGCCCCACAGCGTTCCCCGCTACGCCAGAGCTCCGGGACAAGCCCAGGACAGCAGACACCGGCCAGGCCTCGGGACAGCCCCGCAGGTGACATTTCCTTCAGCCAGCACGGGGCCCGGCGCACCCCGGGCAGCCCGCCCCTACGCCCCGGCCCGGGCACACACCCCGCACCAAAGCGCGGCCTCGGGAGGGGCTGGGGCAGTGTCAGGCCGGGGATGGAGCCCCAGACCGGGATAGAGCCCCCGAAACCCCCGCCCGGGACCGCGGCTGCAGCGGCTCACTATGTGGCAGGAAACACCGCCCGCTTTAACCCTAGCATTCACTATTTGGCAAGGGCCTTGCGGCCCACTCCAGCGCCTCTGCCTCTCTCTCCCGGGAAGAGACGGCCCGGGGGGGCTGGGGAGGTCCGCTCGCCCCTCTCGCACTCACCCTGTCCGCGGCTGTCCCCTCCGCGCCCCCGGTCTCACTACGACCAGGGCGGGCCGGCCCGCCCGTCCGCCATTCCACGGCTCCCCCTCCCTGCCCTGCCGGGCCCTCGCCCCGCCTCCCCCGGCAGCCGCGCCGCCGCGCCATTGGCTGTCCGCCTGCAAATGCTGCCGCGCCATTGGCTGCGGCTCTCTGTCCATCAAAGCCTTCCTACGCTACTTTCGTACGGAGCTGGCGTAGCGGAAGAACCGCACCCAAGCCGGCCGCGCAAAGAGAGTAAATGAGGAGGCGTGTACCATTGGGGGGAGATAGACAGGGGGAACCCTGGGCGGTCTGGGGACAGATTACAGGGACAGAGGGAAGAACCGCGCCACCAATCACAATTAGAACATCTCAGAAATATTTCTGTTTGTTTATGAAAGCCAGAACTTCATATTCTTCCAAGTGGCATTGCAGGAAAGGGGTCTCTGTCACTTCCGCACCTCCCCCGGAGAGCTCCGCTTTGGTGTTGCCTTTCGCCTCTATGGTCTCCCGCCCTGCGAGGAAAGTTCCACCTGGGGGAGCGGGGGTGTCAGACCAGGGCGGGGCCGCGCCGGGCTGAGGGAGCGGGGCTGTGGGGCTTGGGAGCTGGGGTTTGGGAGCTGGCGTCTGGGAGCTGGGGTTTGGGGTGTGTGGTCTAGGATTTGGGGTGTGGAGTCTGAGATTTGGGGTCTGGGAGCTGGGGCTTGGGGTCTGGGATTTGGGGTGTGGGGTCTGGGAGCTGGGGTCTGAGAGCTGGGATTTGGGGTGTGGAGTCTGAGATTTGGGGTCTGGGAGCTGGGGCTTGGGGTCTGGGATTTGGGGTGTGGGGTCTGGGAGCTGGGGTCTGAGAGCTGGGGTTTGGGGTGTGGGATCTGGAGTCTGGGGCTTGGGTCTGAGATTTGGGGTGTGGAGTCTGAGATTTGAGGTCTGAGAGCTGGGGTTTGGCGTGTGGAATCTGGGGTCTGGGATTGGGGGTCTGGGAGCTGGGGTCTGAGAGCTGGGATTTGGGGTGTGGAGTCTGAGATTTGAGGTCTGAGAGCTGGGGTTTGGCGTGTGGAATCTGGGGTCTGGGATTGGGGGTCTGGGAGCTGGGGTCTGAGAGCTGGGATTTGGGGTGTGGAGTCTGAGATTTGAGGTCTGAGAGCTGGGGTTTGGCGTGTGGAATCTGGGGTCTGGGATTGGGGGTCTGGGAGCTGGGGTCTGAGAGCTGGGATTTGGGGTGTGGAGTCTGAGATTTGGGGTCTGGGAGCTGGGGCTTGGGGTGTGGAGTCTGGGATTTGGGGTCTGGGGCTTGGGTCCGGGATTTGGGGTGTGGGCTCAGGAGTTGTGGGATGAGGCGTGCAGGGTTAGGGGCCAGGCCTGCAGGAGAAGGGCTGGAGGGACGGGGGCCTTGGGGACAGGCGGGGGTTGGCAGGGGGTGCAGGTGACAGGGACGGGGTTGGGCTGGCACCGGGACGGGAGCCTGCAGCTGCCAGTCCTGCCACGACTGCCAGGACCCCCGGCCCAGCTCCAGCCCTGCTGAGAGGGGTGTCCCCAGCCCCCAAAGCAGGTTCCCATCACAGGGGTCCCGAGCAGGGCCGTGGGGACAGCCCCCCGCCCTCCTGGCTGGCCACGCAGCGACGATGGCCGCTGGAACCCTCCAGGTGATGCTGGCTTTGCTCCCACTTGGATTTCTCCCCATGACTCGATGAGGCTGGGAAGGAATCAGGGATTAAAGGAGCCTGGAGTAGTGAATAGCGCTGCTGGGGGCACGGGGACAGGCCCTGCTGGGTGGGCACAGGGACAGGGCAGCACGTGGGGGTCACAGCCCTGTTCCCTGCCCGGTGTCCAGCGCAGCAGAGGCAGAGTCCTGGCATAGCTTGGGTTGGAAGGGGTCTTAAAACTCATGGGCCAGGACACCTTTGACTAGAGCAGGTTGCTGCGAGCCCTGTCCAGTGTGGCACTGAATGCTTCCAGGGATGAGGCCACTCATCCTGGTCCTCAGCAGAGCTGGGGTGATGCTGGTGCCCTCCAGAAACTGATGAGAAATTCCCCCACATGGTGTTCCGTGTTTCTGTTGGTGCACCTGGATGTTAAATCCTGCCTCCCTGCCTGATCAAACCAAGCCTGTGCGCTTGATGGGGAAGAGGGAGCAGGATGAAGGGCACTGGCACAGACATCCATCTCTTCCCTGCTCTGTGCTCCTGCTTTAAACCAAACCACAGGGAGTAAATCACCGGCACTCCGCCAGGAAACAAACAAATCCAGGGCGGAGCCGTGAGGCAGAGCCAGCAGCCAGGGTCACTCCAGTGCCTGTCCCTCGTGTCCGTGCCTCCTCCGCCCTGTGGCACAGCCTGTGCCTGCCCCGGGGTCCCTCTGCATCCTGCTGGGAGAGATGGACACACAGACACACTGAACAGCCACTTCTTGCCTGTTTTTTGCATCGCTTTCCACCATGAGTGCCACCTCTGCAGCATGGTTAGCGCTTCCTGGTGCTCCCCGCTGCCCCAGTGCATCGTGGCAGGATGAAATGGGACACACGGGGTGGACAGAGTGCCCAGGGCCTGGGATCCACAGGACACCTGGGCTACCTGGGATCCACAGGACACCTGGGCTACCTGGGATCCACAGAGCACCTGGGCTACCTGGGATCCACAGGACACCTGGGCTACCTGGGATCCACAGAGCACCTGGGCTACCTGGGATCCACAGGACACCTGGGCTACCTGGGATCCACAGAGCACCTGGGCTACCTGGGATCCACAGGACACCGGGGGTACCTGGGATCCACAGGACACCTGGGCTACCTGGGATCCACAGGACACCTGGGCTACCTGGGATCCACAGGGCACCTGGGCTACCTGGGATCCGCAGGGCACATGGGATGCACAGGACACACGGCATGTCCAGGGTGCCTGGGATGCAGTGGGGCACAAGGGATGGGTGGGGTACATGGGATACTGCCCCAGTACCCCCACCCTGCCCTAGCACCCCCCGTTCTCACCTGTGGGTGTGGGCCAGGGGCTGATTTGCTGCTGGAGGCCGCTCAGCTCCATGTTTTCCAAGCTGCCAGCGAGCCGTTCCCTTGAAGATCTGCCTCTATCTCAAGGTGTCACAGCCTCAAGGGACCTACCTAATCTGTATCTGCACTGCAACCTTTATCTCTCCTGCTCTGTTTATAGCTGCTGAATAAAACCTGCTAAACTGCAGGATCCAGCCCACCCCCCCTGCCGTGCTCCCCAACACTTTTTTCCCTGGTGCTCTTGCCTGCCAGGTGCTTTCCTGTGTTCTGATGGAGGTAAATGATGCTCCAGGGCATGGGGAAGGGCAGCCAGGCTGCTCTTGCCTCCCATCTCCCTCCCAGGTGGGCTCCAGCCATGTCCAAGCCCTTGGCAATCCCAGGCAGACCCTGGCACAAAGCAGTGCCTCATCCCAGCCCTGATTCCCTCAGCGTGGGCTTGGATTCTGCTGAAAACCAGGTGGGATCCAGGAGGTCCAGCCTCATCCTTTCTCTGCGTGCTTCAGGGACTGGGAAAGGGGACATTCTCCATGGGAGGGAGGAGATGGCAGCTTGTTGAAGCCTTGGATGTCTCTTCCCTGGCCAGCTGCCCCTATCCCAGCAGGCACAGCTGCATCCCTGCTCCCTGTGGGAAAGGAGCCAGGGCTGTGAGCACCAGAGCTGTGAGGATGCTTTGGAAACATGCTCCCAAGGCTTCTCCTGCATCCCTGATCCCCATGGACCTGCGATGCACAAGGACACAGGGGTGGAATGGGGCTCACAGGATGGACAGGGTAGCTGGGATGCAGGGAATAACCAGGATGAAATGATGCACGCGGGGTGGATGGGGTGCACACACGGAGTACCTGAGGTGCACAGCACACCTGGGATGCACGGGATGGAAGGGGTGCGTGGGATTGCCGGGGCACCCGTGCTGCGATGGGCACACAGGATGGACGTGGGATGCCCTGGGGCGTCTGGGACGCACAGGAGGTGCCCGGGACGCTCAGGAGGTGCCCGGTGTGTCTGAGATTCTTGGGAGGTGCCTGGTGTGTCTGGGACCCTCAGGAGGTGCCCGGGATGCAGAGGAGGTCTCTGGGATGCCCGGGATGCTCAGGAGGTGCCTGGGGTGTCCGGGACTCTCAGGAGGTGCTTGGGGTGCCCGGGACTCTCAGGAGTTGCCCGGGATGCAGAGGAGGTGCCCGGGGTGCCCAGGACCCTCAGGAGGTGCCTGGTGTGTCCGGGACCCTCAGGAGGTGCCCGGTGTGTCCGGGACTCTCAGGAGGTGCCCGGGATGAAGAGGAGGTGCCCGGTATGTCCAGGACTCTCAGGAGGTGCCTGGGACTCTCAGGAGGTGCCCGGTGTGCCCAGGACCCTCAGGAGGTGCCCGGTGTGCCCAGGACCCTCAGGAGGTGCCTGGTGTGTCTGGGATGCTCAGGAGGTGCCCAGGACCCTCAGGAGGTGCCCGGTGTGCCCGGGACTCTCAGGAGGTGCCCGGTGCGGGGTGCCTGGCGCGTCCCCGCGCCAGCGTGGCGCGGGCAGTGGCTGTGCCGCTGACATTTACTAATCAGCTCTCACCCAGCGCACACCCGCTCCCTTCTCTTGCTGTCTTGTCTCCATGGAGACTCCGCAACCTTTGCTCACTCGTTAATGGTATCTCAGCAAAAGAAACTCCAACGCCACCCAGCCTTCCCCTCCCGGCCCCGGGAGAAATCCTCGCCTCTCACCTCCATCCCCATCCCCTCCTGCCGCTGGGGATAAAAGGGACGAGTCCTTGTTAGCGAAGGACCCAGCCACGGGGGCAAGTTCTGACGGCGGCGCAGGGAGGAGGGAGAGCCACCATCATCCTCCTCGCCGCCAAAAAAACAAGGCCGGGGGATTTTATTGCTGTGGCAGCAAGGACAGGCTCCATTCATGCGGGATTCCGGCCAGCAGCCCCTTTCCTGCCTGATTTATTGAGCCACAAGGCTTGGCATGTGGTTCTGCCTGGGTTTCTGTGCTCCCCCCATCCCAAACCCACACCCCAACATCCACGAAGCCACCCAAAAACCATCCAAAGGGAGTGGCTGGTGCTGGGAACATGCTCCGTCCCCGGTGTCCTGCTCTCGCTGATTCTGTTTTCAAATTAACATGGGAAAGATGCCCATTACCTGCTTCCAGATAATGACTATGATTAGGCAGAGCTCTGCTGCCAGCCGAGATCTGAAGGATTTCTGTGCTCTCCAGCAGTGCTTTGCCAGTGCAAAAACAAGAGCAATAAAGTGTAAATAAAAGACTAAAGGAAATCGTGGGTCCATCAGCGGATGGGGTGTGTGGAAGGGGCTCTAATGATGGCTCTCTGCAGTGGGGTGGTGGCTGCAGGCTCCAGGCAAGGGAAAATTGGAGAGGGGCTGTCCCAGTGCCTGCACCCCGTGTGTGAGCCTGCCTCGGCCCCTGCTTGCTGGGAACTGGGGGTTTGGGGAAGGGAAATTCGAGATGTGCACGTGTAAGGCTGTTCTGGGGACACTGCTGGCCCTGCAGATAGAGATGGGGGCTTAAGGAGGGGGGAAGAAATAGCTGGATCTCCTGAGATGGCTGCACCAGCTCCCAGAGCATCCAGAGTGGTCCCACACCTCCCCTGCCTTGTGGTGTGACACTCTGTACCCACGGAGCAGGACAAGGGACCCCTCTGTGCCAGGTGTCCAGGGGCATCTCCATCCCCAGGCCACCAGAGACCCCTGGGCAGGGGATGCTCAGGATGTGCAGGGAGCAGCACAGGACCCATCAGGGCTGAGCTTGTCCCCATCCTCTGGGGATGCTGGGATGTCACTGGGGGCTCTTGCCCTCATCCCACTGCTAAGGGAGGCACAAATCCCCTCCCTGTGCTGCCAAGCTGAGCTCCAGCTCCCTCTTAGCCTGCCAAGATTCCCCCCAAACCATCCAAGTTCCCCCCACCGTGGCCAGAGAAGATGGAAAACCTTGGCTGTGGCCATGAGCTCACCCTCACTGAGAGCCTTTGGGGTGGCTCTCACCATCCCTGGTGCAGAGTGTCCCTCCCCACGGCCCCGTGTCACCCCACTGGGCTCCCACTGCCGTGGGATGGGCGCAGGGAGCCCATCCCGGCTGGTCGGAGGCAGGAAGCTAATCTGTGCACAGATTAGGCAGAGTTCCCAGCAATGGAGGTTTCTTCTTTTTCCTCCCCCCTCCCTCAGTGATAACAAATAATAATATAATCCCCTTAATCCCTCCCCGAGGAGCCGGCGTGAACTCCCGGCCGGGAAGCACCGCGCTTCTGCCGCTGCTGATAACTCACACCAGGGCCCCCAGAAAAACAAACGCCCTGCCTCTCACGTTGCCCCCCAAAACTCCATGTGCTGCCCTGTGGCTCTCTCTCCCAACATCCCCAGACCCCCCCATCCAGCCCCACTGCCATCCTGGGAGGATCCAGCACTGCTCCTGCTTCCTTCCCTCTCGGTGAGGCCATCATGACCCTGCAGACCCCCCAGCTCAGCCAAAGGGGCCCATTCAGGACCCCCATGGAGGTTCTGCCCTCTCAGCTCCCACTTCCTTTGCAGCAGGGAAGTGGCAAAGCCCCAGGAATCTTGGCTTAGCACCCCAGGTGCCCCTGTGCCTTCTGCTGCCTGGGGACAATGCCATGGGTGTCCCCCCTGCACCCTCCTTGTCCCCAGGGAGACACCCTGGGGGTCCTGCAGCCCCCCACGATGCCCCAGCTGAGCCCCAGTGCTCTGTTTTAGGGGTGTTGGTTCGGGAGCATCACCTCCTGCCCCAGCTGAGTCCCCAGGAGTGCTGGCACGGATCCTGCACCTCCCACCCATCACCGGGGTGCTGGGAAGGAACCCGAGCATCCAGCTGCCAAATCCCCCTCCCTTCCCAGGAACCCCAGCCTGCTGCTTCCCCCCTGGTGCCGAGCCCTCCCTCCATCACCATCCAGCAAATATTAATAACAACCCTGCAACCGCCCGTGCTTTTATTCCCTGGCTTTGCTGGCCCTGGCTCTGCTGAGCTCAGCTCCTCTGGCTCCAAAATGCCTTTTAAAATTACCAGAGAGTGGAGACCCCTGCGAACGCCCTGCCCTCGGCTGCCCCCTCCTCCCTGGCACCCGCCCGGGGCCGGCAGCACCCATGTGCCACGCGGGGAGCTGGGTGCCATCCGCCCCCGTATTTCAGAGGCGCCAGGCTGGGCTTGATTAAAACCCAACTGAAAGCCAGAGCCAGGGCAGAGAGGGGGATTAGATCGCTCCGGGGAATGTTAATGGACTCCAGAGCTTTCTGCCCGGCTGGCGGCTGGGCTGGATCCAGCGCTGGGTGGACAGGCGGGCGCGGGGAGCACCCGGCAGGGCGGCGGGGACAGACACACGGGTTTGGGAGCGCCTTCCACGGGCCTGGCCGTTCCTCTGGGAAAAGCAGAGGTGGTCTGGTGCTGCAGGGCCGGTCCTGGGCCGGACTGGCACCGCAGGGATGCCCACGGCGGGGTGGCACCACCGGCACCCACGCACCCGTCCCGGCTGTCCTGGGCTGTGGGACCGGAGCACTCTGGGGTGACACCGGCCCTGGGGGGCTTCAGTGGGGCCGGGGGGGCTGCCAGCTGGGCTGCTGCTGGGAAGGGCCGGTGCGGGGGCAGAGGTGCCGCTCTGGGGGTGCCGGTGCCCCCGACACGGAGCCGTTCCCCTCCCGGCTCCGCTGGATTGCGGGTCTGACGTGGGAAATCGCCTCCCTCCCTCGTTAGCTGTGATTAGCATGTCAAGTGGTTGAAGTTGGTGGGTATAAAGGATGCGAGCGAAGAATAATGGCTTCAATTTTCTTCGCGGCACAGCCATTAATTTGAAGGAGAAGGGGGTGTCCAAAGCTCCCGGCAGCTCCAGCCCTGCGGGGCGAGGGCGGCTCCTGCTGCTGCCCTGCCTGGCGTGGGGGACACGGCCCTCGCAGAGACCCTGGCACCGGCACGGGCATCCCGTGTGCTTCCCGTGCCAGGGCGGTGGTGCACATGGGTGTGCAACACGTGGGGGTCCATGCACAGCATCCCGTGCCCTGCACACCGTCCCGGGAAGGAGGAATTCCCCCGGCTCCAGCCCCAGGTGATGGGCAGGAGGGGAAGGCAGGGGCAGGGGGGCAAATTCCTGCCGTGTTTCCGAGAGGATGGGAAAAAGTGGAAATGGAGGCAGAGCTGCCTTTGCCAGGTGGGTGTTGGATCCTGGCACAGCCCTCCGAGCATCCCTACATCCTTCTTCCCCATGGATCCAGTGGTCATTGCTCTGGCTCCGTGCTGGCCCAGCCCTGGAGCCCTCTGAGGTGGAGCATCCCTCATCCCATGGTCCTGCAGCATGCCTGCTCTCCCAGCTGCAGCATCCTGAGAGGCCAGAACCCTCCTCCCAGCAGAGCTGCTTAATTAAAACCATCATTTCCATCCCGAGGCACAGCCAGGCACCAGGACCCGGCTCACCCCACATCCCTGCACACCACGTGGCCATGCCGGACTCACCCTGGGTGCTCCTAAGCGCAGCTCCCAGAAACCTTCCAAAAATCCATGCTAAACAAATAAAAAAAAATAGCAAAACAATCATTTCCCCCCAAATTTTGAGCTTTTTCCTCCTTTCCCCCAGCAAACCCAGGCGATGCTGGGCTGTGCTGATCAATCCCCAACAATCAGCCCCATCACGAGGTTTTTCAGGCTCCAGAGTGGCTCACGCTGCTTGAGAGATATAATTGAGGCTTTAAAAAAAGACAAAAAAATAATAAAATAAGTGAAATCCAGCTGTGGTCCAAGCAGGCAGTCATACCCAGCGAGGCTCTGGTGTGCCAGGTGATGCTTCCTGGTGGGATTTACCTACTGGGGGGGAATTTATTTCATCATCTTTCAGTGCTGTTTGTTGTGACCTGAAATGGGAGAGGGGAAAAATGGGGCAGGAAAGAGTAAATTTAATGCTCGTGGGAAGCATCATATTGGAGCCAAGATGGGAATGAAGGGTCATGGACCCCCAAAAAACCAGCCAGGAGGGGTGAGGGAGGAGCCAGAGGGGGGGTTCAGCACCTTGGGGTGGGTGCTGGATGCAGGCACGGCACCATGGATGGCTGGACCCCCCACCCTGCTCCCGTGCCTCAGTTTCCTCCCATTATGTCACAGCCAGGGGACATTTGGTGCCCAGCAGGGTGGAAGCACAACATCGGGGTGCCCCTGAGGGGTCCCGTTTCCCCCCAGCCCCGTCACTCTGTGTGAGGATGGTGGGAAGGAGGGGCTACAACCCTCATCCCACCCTCACCAGCAGCCCCCCCAGCAAAGAGGGGTCCCCCAGCATCCCCCCACCCCCTTCAGCATCTCCACGGGCTGGGGTGGCACTGGCAAGCTCGACCCCGCCTCTCCCCAGCCATCAGCATGTGCTGTGTGCTCCTCTCCATAGCAACCCCTGCTCCCCCAGCCCCCCAAACCCCC
>VYZP01049211.1:18926-47368 GCA_013400635.1 Hypocryptadius cinnamomeus | reverse complement strand
GCTGTGCTGGGGAGGGGGCTGCGGGGGGGCAGCGGGGCGCACCGGGATGTTCGCCGCGCCGCCGCGCTCACTTTCACCTCCCCGCTCAGCCCCAGGCAGCCGCCACATGTTTCCCATTAGGCTCTCCGGACCTCGCCATTCCTGGCTTCCTCGCCAGGGGTAGGGCCTTTTTCCTTATTTTTTTATTTTCCCCTTTTTTAAAAAAAAAGAAAAAATTTTCTTTTAATTTTTTTTTCTCCTCCCTCCCTGGTTACAAAACACCAGCCGAGACCACACAAGCGAGGAGGGACGGAGGGAGAAGGAGAGATAGAGATGGGCGCCGCGGGCGGGGGAGAGCCGGCCAGACCGGNCGAGCCTGCCTGGTGCTCCCGGCCGAGCGCGGGGCACGACCCCTCAGGGAAGCTGAGCACGCTGCAGGATAACGCCTTCTCGGCCGGGCAGGCGGGGGGCCGCTGCACCGGGTGTCCCGGCGGGTAGAATTTGGGCTCTCGGACGTAGTCGGGCGAGCCACGCACAACGCTGGTCGTTACCACTGGGCCCGGGGGCTTCACGCGCATCCTGACCTCCTCCTCCCCCGCGTGCCGCTTGGCCGAGCAGTTGCTGACATGGGGGTCAGGGAAGGTGACACCAGGACCTATGGGCGGCAGAGAGGGGGACAGTGAGGCTCCACAGGCACTGCCAGCCAAAACCAGCCAGCAGAGCCTCACTCCAACCCCCCGTTCTCAGGGATGAGGTCCCCATATCCGTCCCCCAGCTCCCTCTGCCCTGTCAGCAGCAAGAACCCGACTGGCACCGCAGGAATGTGACAGCCCTGCTCACAGCTGGGAAAATGGGGCCTTGGGGGAACTGGATGCCTTCCCCAGTTCAGGAGCAGGGGGCTGGATGTCTTCCCCACACCAGGACCGCTCGTGCCAGACTCCGGCACAGAGCCCCCTCCCAGGTGAAGAGGGGTGGGGGTCTGGGTTTTCCCACCCCACCCTACGGGCAGAGTTGGGGTGTCTGCGGGGAGGGCTGGGGCTGGAACTTACCCTCGGCTTTGCTGCTGCTCCTGCTATTGCACTTGAGCTCTCTGCAAAGGAAGGGGTGTGCAGGGTCAGCCCCACGCAGGGGGGGACTCACTTTAGTGCCCACCACCCCTGTGCCAGTCCCTCCACGGGACGTACCAGGGGCTGATCCTCCCGAGCTCCCACGGCCGCCCGTCACCGTGGCGTCACGGGGGATGGGCAAAGAGGGGGAGGCTGCCTCTCATCTGGGGGACAGAGGGGACAGGTTTACGCCCCCCTCCCCCCCCCAGCACCCCCTCGGCGGGGCGGGGGGGGGCGGGGGTCCTTTGGTGGCGCTGCCACTAGGTGTCCCCGGCGAGCCGCGCTCGGACACGCGGGGGGGCTTCGCCCGAGGAGCTGCTCAGCACATCCCACCCCACACCACATCCCCCCGGCTCCCACCCACCCGCGGACACCCCGCGCACAGCTGCACCCCCCACCCGCGGGGACACTGCCCGGGGCCACCCCTCCCCTCGCCGGGACGCCCCTCTGTGGCGCCTGCCTCAGTTTCCCCTCTTGGGAAGGGGGTATAGCGAGGGTTGTGGTGGCTCGGGCACTCACGGATGGGTGCCGGGCACCGCGTGCCCACTGCGCAGGGGCTGCAGCCCCTCTGTTCACCCCAAAATCCCAAGCCGGGAGGCTGTGCAGAGCCGGGGATCCCCCCTGGCCCTTTATCTCCCGGACAGAACATCGGCAGAAAGATGCGCCACCAACCCCCCCTTGGTGCCGTACCCCATTTTTGGGGTGAGGCCCCCAGCTACCTGTTCCGGGGGTGTTTGCAGTGCAGGTTCACTCGGAAGCTCCTGCTGTCGCCGTCGCTGCCGGGCTGGCGGGGGCCGGAGCCCTGGGCACGCGGGAACCACTCGGCTGGCGGGCTGGCACCGTTCTCCAGTGCGAGGGGCTGGCAGGCGACCGAGCTCCCATCTGCTCGAGAGAGACCCCCGCACATCAGCCCAGCGGCCCCCTCCCCTGGGGGTACCACTTGCCCCGGCTGCCTTGGGTGCCCGCAGGGCTGGGCACACCGTGTGCCTCCCGTTGACGCCTCCCCCTCGAAGCCACAGCCCACGGGGACACCCACGTTGTGCCCTTGCCCCATCACGGGATGCCCGGGGTGGCGTTTTGGGACAGGACAACCCTTTCCTCTCCACCGTGTCCATGCCTTGAACCGGGGGCTGCCCATACGAGGGGGAGCATCTCCCCACCGGGCTGTAGGCACACGTGTGCTCATCCACATGGATGTGCACATTGCACACGCGTGTGCAGAAAGCTCTGGCCCCCCACTCTCCTGCAGGAGGTCGAGGCACCCCCAGCCGCTGCCCGTGTGGCAGAGGGGTGCGCGGTGGAGCCCCTCAGCCCCTCGCAATCCCCCCGTGCCAGCACGTCCGCCTGTTTTCCCTCCCCAGCGCCGCGTGTGAATCCCTGCCGCTTGGCTCCCTCCCCCAGCACACACCCGCAGACACACACACGCAGCCGCTCGGCGTGATCCAGGCTCTTCCCGGTGTCTGGATTAGCGTGACAACTTATCAACAAGGCAGGGAAAGAGAATTCAAACCTGTCAGTCCATCCGCATCCCCCCCTTTCCCCGTCTCCCCGCCAGCCTTTGGGCGCAGCGCTGGCACCGCGGAGCTGCGGGCACCTCGGTGTAAAGTTACACCGAGGGCTATGTGGAGCAGGAAAATATGTGCTAGAAAGACCGGTCTCGTCTCTGCTGAGGCTGCTGGTGTGCCCAGGGAGCTGTCGGAGGGGAGGCGGGCAGGAAGGAAACAAACGGGAGGTTTTCCAGAACAGCCGCCGAGAGCTGGTCCCCGCTGCACGGGCTGCACAGGCTCCACGGGGAGTTCGGGGTGTCGGGGGGTGTCGGGGGGTGTCGGGATCCCCCCAGCTCTGCGCCGCCGTCCCCCGGTGTGTCCGTGGCGCACGGAGCTGCGGCTGCTTCGGCAAACACTGCGGGACGCCCGTGGGGTCCCCACCGGGGCGTGGGGGTCTCTGGACACGCCATCGCCCACGTTCTGCGTGTTCGCCGCTGCCCACGCTCATCCCCGGTGCGGGCACATGTCGCGGCTCTTACCCCACACCACCGGTGTCCGGCTCCTGCTCTCGGTCCCACGGGGAGCCACGCGTCCCGTGACACGCGGGGGACGCTCCGTGCGCCGCGACTCCGCCCTCGCCCCATCCAAAGCACCCTCCACAGCGGGGACCACCTGCACCCCCCAACATCCACCCACCGCNGGTGCTGCGGCGGGGCCGGGGGGGTGAGGATGAAGAGCGGGGGGATGAAGCGGGCGAGATTGCAGTCACCTCCGCTTCCCACCTCCTGACCCCGCAGCCCTGCAAAGATAACAGCCCCCGAAGACTGCTGACTCGCCTCGCAGAAATCCAATATCCTCGCCTGGTGAACTAATCGACTACCTGGGCTCCCACCTCCCCTGCCCGGGCTTAATCCTGCTGCTGCAAAGCTTTAATTAGTTTAACGGTTTCAGGCTTGACGGAGGTTGGCGGCGAGAGGAATCAGAATCATGGAATGGTTTGGGTTGGAAGGGACCTTAAAGCTCATCTCCTTCCAGCCCCCTGCCACGGGCAGGGACACCTTCCACTGGACCAGGCTGCTCCAAGCCCCGTCCAAGCCGGCAGGATGTCCCCCCACCTCCCCCACTCCACCCAGACAGGTCTCCCTTTGGTGGGAAGGGTGCCGTGGGGTGGCAGCATGAGTGTGCGGGGGGCTGCAGGCGCCCCCAAGCCCCCCTGAGCTCCCCGAGGCTGCTGGCACCCAGCCCCGACCCGCAGCGCTGGCACAGGGCGGGCACGGAGGGGCCGCCTTGGCACCGGCGTGGCGGCGGGGGGATGGAGGGATGGCCCCGCAGGACACGGACGCGGTTTGGTGCCCGGCTCCGAGGCCACCCAGACGTCAGGGTGGGGCCGGAGATGCCACCGGGAGACAGGCAGGCGGCAGGGACACAGCCGCCACACAGATGGGGACACGCTGGCCCGACGCCTCCCACCCCGCCGGGGCGCCGTGCCCAGCCGCCCGCGGCGGCAGCGGTGGGGTCGGGGCGTCCTCCCTATCGCCCCACCGCCTCGGGGGTCCCCGGGCACCGCGGGGCGCTGCCAAGGGCTGGGGTGGCCCTAAGTACCCCCACACGGGGGTAGGGGCGCGTCTGGTTCCCGCTGTCACCCGTGTCCTGTGGGCACGGCTGGCCTTCCGCTGCAGGGGTGCCCTGCTTGCCCCCCCCCGAGTGGCGCGGGGGGTGTCCCACTCGTGTCGCACACGGGGACGCCGTGGCGGTGCCTGTCCCTCGCACACACACTCACACACCGTGGTGGTTTTCCTCCCCTGTTCCCGCGCATCTGGGGCCACCACGGGGGTGCAGCTCACCAACCCCCCCACCCCTGGGGCATCGGGGAGCTTGTACCCTCCGCGTCCCGTCCCTCGCACCCCCCTGGTCCCCTCCCAGGCGCCCCCAACCCCCGCCCCACGAGTTCCCCCCAGCTCGTCCTGCGCCTGCTGACACCAATGGAAAATCCCCTCCAGTGACAGCTTCCTGGCAGGCGCTCGTCGAGGGTTTCCGTGTTCCCCAGCCAGCCCCCACTGGCCACCTCCTCCCTGAGCCACGCGGGGGGTCTCTCCGCCTTCACCCCCTCCACACCGACCTCCACATCCCCTCTAATTCAGCATCACAGACCCCAAAGCACGCGGGTCCTGCTCCCTCCTCCTCCTCCCCACACCTCATCCCCTGCCAGCAGCATGCCCTCCTCTGAGGTGGGGCACCCATCAGCGCCAGGGGTGTTTGGGGTCCTCTCTGGGTACCCCTGGCAGCCCCCAGGGCACCCACCCACCTTGGGGACCCACCACCCTGGGACTGGGGGCAGAGCCAGAGCCGGGGGTTCAGAAGGGTGGGCACAGATGGGTGCTGGGGCACACAGCGCCTGCAGGCAGCCCTGACCCTTCCTTCAGTTGTCACCCCACGGCTGGAACCCCGCTGTCACATCCCCCCTGCCGTCACCACGTCCTCCCGCTGCCCTGACTCCTCTGCCATGCTCTTAATTAGGAGATGGAGCAGATGGCGCCTGGGTTTCATCTTAGGTAACGGGTCCAGACGAGCTGCTTGGCCGCCAGTTCCCTTTGTGGGGCTATGAGAGGTTTTTTTGGGGTGTCCCCCAAGCAGGGAGCTGGTGAGGGGCCCTGTCCCTCCAATGCACTGCGGGGATGCTGCAGGGACTGCAGTGCCAGGAGGGATTGGCTGGCATGTGGGGCAATCCCACCTGGGTTCTGCCCTCTCGCATCATCCCAGGGTGTCACATCCCCAGGGCAGGCTCACACACCCACCCTGGCACTGGGAGGAGGCTCTAGGACCACTGGGCTATAAACAAGGGGTGCCAAAGGTCTTGACATCTCCTCACAACCCAGAGCTGCAGGAAGGTGTTCATTTCCCTGGTGGGAGTTCATTTCCCTGCAATCCCCCTGGTCCTGGCAACAGGGACCCCAGGGACACCCCCGTGCTGCTGGGGACGGTGCTGAGTCAGGGGACATGGCCCTTCTCCTGGGCCTGGCTCTGGATGTGCCACTGGGGTCTCCTGGAGCGCACCCCACCTGGCTGGTGGCATCCTCCAGGCTGGGGGTCCTGGAGCCGGTGGCACCCTTGACGGGCTCAGCCCTCAGCACCAGAACGTGGCACGGTGCCCTTGAGGTGGGCAGGGGTGGGGAGGCCTGGTCAGGCTCCTATTCCTGCTGCTGCAAGAAACCATCTCCCCTGCAAGGACCATCTCCCTCAGGAGAAACCATCTCCCCTGCAAGGACCATCTCCCTCAGGAGAAACCATCTCCCCTGCAAGGACCATCTCCCTCAGGAGAAACCATCTCCCCTGCAAGGACCATCTCCCTCAGGAGAAATGATCTATCCTGAAACGATCACCTTCCACGCAAGGACCACCTTCCCTGCACGAAACCATCTCCCCTAAGCAGCCACCTCACCTGCAATGGCCATTGACCATCTCCCCTGCCAGGACCATCTCTCTTGCAATGGCCATTTCCCCCATAAGCCATCTGCCCTGCAAGGACTCTCCCCTGCAAGACCCACGCTGCCTTCAAGCACCATCTTCCCCACAAGGACCCTCTCCCCTGCCACGACCATCTTGCCTGCAATGATCATCTCCCCCAAAAGAAATGGTCTCCCCTGCAAGGACCATCTCTCCCTAATGACCATTTCCCCTCCAATGACTATGACCCCTCAAAGACCATCTCCCTGTAATGCCCATCTCCCCCACATCTCCCCACAACAACCAATCCCCCTCCAGCGACCATCTCGCCCAGCAATCATCCATCCTGCCAGTCAGGAGCCCCTTCCCCCTGCAAGGACCCTCCCCTACCACCCCACGAACGTGGCTACCCCGCTGCCCCCGGATGCTGGGGGCGCTCAGGTGACCCCCGTGGCATCGCCCAGCATGGATGCAGCCCCCAACTCCCTTGGTCGTGGAGGGGTCTCACCCCCCTGCTGGCTTGGGGGGGCTCGGGAGGGCTGGGGAACGGCTCGACAGATGGACGGCAGCGATGGTGGCACCTCGGCCGGCTGGAGCCCAGCGCCGCAGTTCAGAGCTAGCAGGGAAACGGGCTAAAATTAGCTCTTCCCTCGGTGCCAGCTTTGTTCCCCCGCCCCGTCGAGCCGGCGCGGGAGACGAACAGCCTCCGGGCCCCCTCCTCTGCCCTCTCCCTGCCTGCAGGAGGGTACGGGACACACCAGCACTCCTCCCTCGAGGTGCCAGCTCGGGGTACCGGGCGCTCCCCGGGGTGCGGCTGTGTTTGCCCGCGCGTCTCCGTGCGCCGGCCGCTCCCGGCGGTGCCACGGGGTGCTGTGCCTCGCGTGGGGAGCGCACCCCAGGGCCCCCGCGGTGTGCTGGCAGCCCTGAGGCTGCGCAGATGGCCGCGGCCCCCCTCCCCGGGCTCCCTGTTATAGCCACAGCATGAGTCACAGCCCCGGTGTGTCCCTGCCCAGCGCCGGCCACGCCGGGTCATGTAACACCCGCGGCCGCGCTGGGGCGGAGGGGGCTCCGCTGGCTGCCTACATCACCCCCCACCCCCAGCACCGGCACCCTGGGCAGCTGCACAGCCCCCCGACACCCCGCTGGAGGCCGCCGGGGGTCACAGCGGCGATGCCCAGCTCCCCCCGCTCCCCGCCGGTGCGCTGCGGGTTAACGCCGAGCGGAGCCGGGATCCTGCGAGGCCAGTAACATTTGGAAGGCGCCAGATGGACGCGTGCCCATGCCGAAAGCTCGCTCGGCACAGCCATGCTCCCCCGGCGCTGGGGCTGGGGGGCTGCCCAGGGCAGCAGAGGGGCGCCCGCCGGGATGGGAGGATGCTGACAATGCGCCCACCGGGGTCCCGGGTCCGCTGGTGCCCACCCGCACCCCGTGGCGGGCACCAGAGCCGCCCGAATGCAGCCCCATCACGCAGGCAATGGGGTGACGGGTCCAGGTGCTGACACCGCGCCGGGGGGACCAGGTGGGGACCGAGGGGGGGTCTGGGTGGGGGGAGAGCAGCCAGTTGCCTCCCTTGGCCAATTTTAGAAACTGGCTAGACAAGAAAAGCAGAATGAGCCGGGCAGGATTAACGGCCGTGCTGGTGTCAGGGTGGGTTTTTTCTTTTTTTTTTTTTTTTTTTTTTTTTTTTTTTTTTTTTTTTTTTTTGTGGGAGGCACACACGAGTTGAGCGGAAACTCCTGGCTGTGGATCCTGTTTCCTGGGAGATGCGGCCGGCTGGGGCCGAGCTGGGGTGTGGGAGCCACTGGGGATGATGCCAACACCGGCGTGATGGGGCAGGGGTGTGGGGAGGAAGGGGCAGCCCCTGCCCCACAACGCCGGCGGCCTGGCACCCCAAAATATGCGGGTATGGAGGTGGTGCACCCACTAACAGGCCTGAATGCACACAAGATGGTTGTGCACGTGCAGGTGTGTGCACAGGGGGAGGGTTTGCACACACGTGTGCACACAGGCCTCGTACAGGTGCACCCACACACCCCCACAGCGCTGGGGGCACACACAGGCACGGGAACACTTGTGGGCACCAGCTGCACACGGGTGGGTCACACACGTGCCAAGCATGTACAGGTGCACACAGACAGGTACAGGAACACGCACAGGCCCTGGTGAGCACACTGATGGGTGCACACCTGTGTTACAGGTACACAGACAGGTGGGCTGGCACCTGGAGGTGCAGCACCCACCTCTGGACACAGGATCACAGCTGCTTGGAGGTACAACACCCTATGTCAGCATGCACGAGCTGCAGGGACCCCCCAGGCACCCAAAACACCAGGACAGCACTGCACACCCCCATCCCATACCCCGGAGGTGGCAGTGGGAGTCGCTGGGGTTTGACCCCAAAACACAATTCACCCTCCCCCCTTGAGAGGCCACGGTGGTCCCCCAAAATCTGGGGGTGTGAAGAAGGGGTCTGCCAGTGCCATGCAGCTGGGACATGGATAGCGACGGGGAAACTGAGGCAGGAGCAGGGTGGTGATGGGGGTGCTGATGGGAACAGGGAGCTGCAGCCAACTATTCCAGAGGACCCAGGCGTCCTGTGGTGCCCAGCCCCAGGCTCGGCTCCCACCCAGCTGCCCCCATCTCCGGTTACACCACGGCTCAGGCTCCCCAGGGAGGGGGATTGGGGCACCCAGGTCTCTCTGCACCCACCCAGGCCGCCCTGGCACACCGAGGCAGCCCCTCGGAGCACACACACCTACAGACACACCAATGTCTGCTCTCCCCCCTCGCCGGGGAGCTCTCCATTAAAATTGGAAGAACACAACTTGCCGGCAGAGCCCCGGCGCGGATCGTACACAGCCTGTCACTCACACATCACTTTGTAGATGCCCATAAATTGCTTCATTACCTCTTCTAATTGAGGAGAACGCAGCTGCTGTGGGGCGGTGACGGAGCGCCTTCCCTTTGAAGGATGCCTCGCTCGCCAAAGACGGGTCCGGCAGAGCCGCAGAGCCCCACCAACATCCCAATAATAATAATAATAGTAATAATAACCATAATGACAGTATCCAAGCAAAATCCCCTGGAAAAGGGCAGTGGGACTCACATGTGATGGAGCCTGCTTGAGGGAGGGGGCTGAGGGGCTTGGTGGCCCTGTACTGGTGGGGAAACTGAGGCACGGGGAAGGATGCACCGCGCACATGGAAAGGGTGGGCATGGAAACCCCTGCATCACATGGGGACCCTGAAGGGGAATATGGCAGTGACAACATTTAGGGAAAACCCAAACTCAGGGGACTGAGCATCTCCCTACCCGCAGATTTGGGGGGCCAGGAGAATGCACAGCACCACCCAAAACTCCCTGGAGAACTTCCCACCCTGCTCAAGGGCTTCATTCTCCCATCTTCGCCAGCACGACACCAGGGGTCCCGCCACCCCCTGGTGCCCTCTTCCCCTGCGCCCCATCCCCGCGGGGGCCCCCCGTCTTTGTCTGGCGGCGGCGGGCGGCTGCGGCTGGGCTCGGTCCCCTTGCAGGATACTGCAGAAGGATTTACTGTATTGCAGCTTGTGCTGGCTGCAGCCCAGCGCACAATAGATTAGCTGTAGCCCAGGGCAGCACGTTGCGGGGGAAGGAAGGTGGGATTCATCCGGCTGCAGATTGCAGGGCATTTGCTGCAGTATCCTGCAGGATCCGGGCACTCGCTCCGGACACCCCAGCACCCCGCTCCAGCCTGGCACAGGGACCTCGAGGGACTCATGCAGCCCCCTCCTCATCCCCTCCACCAAATTCTACGGCAGGAACGTTTCTCGTGGCCACACGGGCTGGGGGACACCCTGCCTGTTCCCCGTCCCCATCTGGAGGTCCGGAGGGGCTGCAGTCCCCGGTGGCACACAGGTGCTGGGGGGACACCGGGCCCCCCCGGCTGGGAGTGACGGCACAAAGCTGGTGCAGGGAGGGAGCCAGGGACCGCAAGCAGCACTAATTGATCGCGATTAATTCAGCTCCTACCTCCTCGGGTGGCAGGAGAGATGCTGAGACACAAGCGCAGCCCACAGAGCTCCCCCAACAGGCTCTGCTCTCCCCTGTGCCCACCCTTCCCCCCGTGGGGGACCCACGCTGCCAGTCCCTGCGGGTGTGGGGGTCTCTGGTGGGTGTCCAGCTCCTGCTGCTGCCTCACAGGTGCAGGGGATGGGTCCTTGGTGTGGACTCACATTCCCGGGGTGCTGTTTGAGGGAGAGGGTCCTGCTAGCTCGCCACCCTGTCCCCCTGGGATGCAGGGATGGCACACAGGGAGATGATACTCAGGCGATGGCACAAGGGAGCAGATGGGCCAGGGGTCACTGATGGCCTCGTGGTGACACCGTGACATCTCCAGCCAGTGGGTGCAAACCAGGGGATGCAGGAGTGCTGCTGCCACCTCCTCCAGTGCCCAGATGCCACCCCACTGGGGATATCAGGCACCCTGTGGGCACCCCGCAGGCGCCGCGGGCAGGGGGGCTGGCGCTGCGGGCGGGGGGACCCCGGTGACCGTCTGGATTTGGAGGGGTTTGGAGCCTGCAGATTCCGGCTCCATAATCCTACGTGGGATGCAGTTTCCACAGCAACAGCGGGTCAGAGGGCAGCGAGGGGAGCCGGCTGCTCCGCTTGGGATTGCAATCCTGCCGCCGCTGCCGAGCGCCGCCGGGCGAGGTGTCGGGGCGCGGTGTCGGGGCGCGGTGCCGGCTGGACCACGGCGGGGCCGCGGTGGCGAGGGCAGGCGGCGGAGAGGGGCCGCGTGGGGCGCGGGGGCGGCCGGGCTGGTGCTGCCGGGGAGGCGGCAGAGGCTCAGTGTGGCGTTGTCAGCAAAGATGTCACTAATTGTCTGCAGGAGCAGCAAACTCTCGTTAACCCTTGGGCAGCCGGCGGCGGGAGCGCTGGCGGGGCCGAGGGCACCCGGGCACCCACGGCCGAGTGTCCTGGGGCCGCCCCACCTCTGCCACCGCCCCGCTTGAGCGGCTCTGGGAGGGACTGCGCCCACCTCGCCCCAGCGTGTGCCAGCTGGTGACCGTGGGCAGCCCACCTGTCCCATGGGCTCTGGCTCTGTCCCCATTGCTGTGGCTGTGCCTCCCGTGGGCAAGCAGGAGCACAGAGGCACATGCTGTGCAGGGCCACTGAGCAGGGTCACCTCCGTCCCCGGCCACTTCCATTCCTGGTCACCTCCTCTACCTCCATCTCTGGCCACCTCTACCCATCTCTATTCCCAGCCACTGTCCCCACAGGCACACCCAGCGAGCGCAGCGGGGTGCAGGGGGGTACCCGGCACCCCACCATGGCCACCTCCCAACTCACACCACACTCCACACCTCACCGCGGCTCCATCCTCACGGGAAAAGGACACACGACCCCACGGTCGGGCGCAAGGCATGAGCACCCACCGTGCCCCGGGAGGCTTTGGCCAGGGCTGGCACGGGCGTAAGCACCGGGGCAGAGGCAGAAATGGCTTTTTCACCTCTCAGCCAGCTCCAGGTAGACCTGGAAGCGCTGCCGGGAAGCGCTGACGTCGGCAGGAGCGGGTGGGGGCGGCGGGGGGAGGCCGGGGCCGGGGCCGGCGGAGCGGGGTCAGCAGAATGCCTCCGGCTCCGCTCGCCCCTGCCAGCCGTTCCGCGGACCTTTTGTTCCCATTCCGCACCTTTCCCAGCACCTCCTGACTCCCGGGGCTCCTATCCGGGGGGCCAGGGCAGGGGTCCCCTCCGACACTGTGGCTTTTGGTGAGCAGGATGTGCCCAGCGTGGCTCATGGCACAGGGACCCAAACGATGAAGGGGACGTGGGCACATCCGGCCCCAAGGGGGTGACTGAAGGAGGTTGTGGGGGCTCAGTGTGGGGGATCTGAACCCAAACCTAAAAACCTGACCCCCACCTCCCCGACAGCCCTGGCATCCCAGGGTCCCGGGGCATCCCCTGGAGCGCGTCCCAAAGTACAGCCAGCCTGGTGAGCTCAGTGAAGGGGAGGGATCCTGCACGGCGGTAGAAAATGTGTACAAAACCAGTGCTCCCACTGCAGGCAGCCACTGGGATTGGAAAAATGCAGGGCACAGTCCTCTGCCCCCCTTCCTGGTATCCCAACACCCCGGCAGCACACAGGGACACAGAACTGCTGGCTGAAGCTCATCCTGCACGGGGACAGCACCGGGGACCCCAGAGAGAGCCCAGCTCTCCCCGTCCCCCCACAGCCGCCTCTGGTGCCCGGGAGGAGCCGGGCTGGGCAGGTCTGGACACGTCCAAGGACTCTCCCAGCCTCCAAGGACTTTCGGCTGGGATTTCCTGTGAGGGACGCAGGTTTGCAGATGTCACAACACTCTGGGATTTCTGCTCCATGAGCTCCTTGGACCCACACTCGAGTCAGCCTCGTGGGTGCCCGTTGGTGGGGAAGCCTCGTGCCAAGGCTCCCAGGGTAGCACTGTCAGACTGGGACAGCAACACCCTGCCCAGTATGGCTCACTGCTCCTGCGGGGCATCCTGCAGCTGGCGCTGGCTGCAAACAGCTCCTCAGTGCAGCACTGCCTGGGGGCCTCCTGGTCCCTGACATTCCTTCCATCCCTTCCAGCTGGAGTGCAAACACTCCCCTGGATGCAAATTCATCCCACTGCTGGGTGCAAACCCATAGCTGGGTGAACCCCTCCCCTGGATACAAATCCATCTCCAGATACAAACCCGCCCCTAGATACAAACCCATCCCTGGGTGATTGTTCATCCCTGGATGCAAACACATCCCTGGGTGAAAATTCATCCCACTACAGGGATACAAACGCACACCTGGGCGAAAATCCATCCCGGAGCGATAATTTATCCCTAGATGCAAACTCATCCCTGGGCCCAAATCCACCCTGGATGCAAATCCAGCCCCAGGATGCTGCACCCCATTCAGCTGCCTTTCCACCAGCACCCCTCTCCTTCCCCAGCTGCCCCAGCCCAGCCCAGTGCAGCTCTGTCCCCCCGCCACTGCCACCAGTATCCCTCTGCCAGCCGCGCCCTCCGCATCCGGCAGACAGGTCTCTCCCCCCAGGCTCCCTGCTCGGTGTCTGGCTGAGCTAAGCGTATTTAGCGCTTTTAATTGTTCTTAATAAATCAATCCCGCCAGCCCCTTAAATCATTTTTGTGGCTTCCCTCGCAGCCGTCCCCGCGGCCGTGCCGGTGTGGAGCCTGCTGTCTGCAGCGCTGCCGGGGAACGGGGCCGGCGTGGGGCGGTGGGACCCGCCCTGCCCACCCCAGCAGCCACCCCGCTGCTCCTCAGCCCCCAGAGCTGCGTGAGGGGGGCTCTGCCTGCCGGGGAAGGGGCCCCTTGCCTCAGTTTCCCTCCCTGTGTGGGGTGTTTTGGGGATGCACCAGCTGCTCGCCTTCTCCCTGCCGTGTGGGTTTGGTCACCCCAATATCGCAGAGTTTTTGGGGACACCGAGGGACCACAGGTCCCTTCTGTCACTCGCTGCTCCCCTCAGGGCTGGGTGCTGTGGGAACAGAGATGGTGACAGCGGATGTCACCCGTGTGGCACTGCTGTCCCAGCCTGGTGTGTGGAGGTGCCTGGACAGACGTGCCTTGTCTTCCATGTGCCACCATGGACCCCAGGGACAAGTGCCATCCCCTGCCCATGCCCAGCTGGCCCTCCTGAGGGCACAGGAGGAGGCCAGTCCAGCTTCTGACACCCAAGAGGGATCAGTGCAGGCCCCAGTCCAGGTGATTTGCTGAGGCTGGGATGATGCTGACACCCAGCTGGATGACAACACTCCTCCTTTGGGGTCACATTACCTACCCCACACTTGCTGAGCACCCTGCAGCATCTCCCAGCACACCCAGCCCCACCTCCTGCTCCATCCCACCGTCCAGCAGTGCATCCTCATCCATCCCACCAGCCAAGGTGCATCCCACCCCACTGCACCGCTCAAGCCTGCATCCTCCTTCATCCCACCACCTAATCCTCCATCCTGCACCATCCCGCCACCCAGACTCCCATCCCCTCCTGCACCATCCCACCACACAGACAGCTCCACATCCCCTCCTGCACCATCCCACCACACAGACAGCTCCACATCCCCTCCTGCACCATCCCACCACAGAGCTCCACATCCCCTCCTGCACCATCCCCCCAGCCACTCCAGCCCTGCTGATGTTTCTCGTGGAAAGGATGAACACCCAGCACCCAAGTGGGATCAGTGCAGCCCCCAGCCCTCTCCAGGCTCTCAGGGCTCAGAGTTGCACAGGGGTGACAGTGACACTCAACTAGATGGCAATGGTCCTATTTTTGGGGACACACTTTGCACCTCACCCCATCACCAACACCCTGCAGCATCTCCCAGGGCACCCTACCCCACATCCTGCTCCATCCCACCCCCCAAACCCACACCCTGAACCATCCCATCTCCTAAACCCTCATCCCACCCATCACCCAACCCCACAACCACCATCCCACCACCCCCTGCAGCCCCGCTGGCGTTCTCCACGGCAGAGATGAACACCCAACACCCAGGACGGCTGCCGGGGGACATGTCACCGAACAGACTGTGCTGGCTTTGGGCGAAAAACAAACCCGGCAGGGCTTGGAGGGAGAGAGCTAACCTTGACACAGTTGCAGCAGTCACTAATAGCAGGCAATATGCCTGTTCTTGGGGGACTGTTGCAGTTGCTAAGATACTGGCAGCCGTGTGAATGGAAATGGGTCAGTAAACCTGTGGAGAGATAGTGTGACACTGTAACCGGCACAGCTGTTGCAGCCTACATCGAAATCCCACCCTTTCAATATTTATCACTCTCCGCCTTCGGTTCCTTCCTCCCAGCAATTTTTTCCACGTTGGTTTTGCCCGGGGTTGGTGAAATCACCCCGAAGACTTTAATGAGATGAGAGGTGGTGGAGCGATGGGATGGGGTGGAAAAGGCACGGTGCAGGGGGATGAGGAGGGGAATTAAAGCCCCCACTTTGGGTGGGTGTCTGTCCCCCCCTCCCCACCCCGCTCCATGAGCAGGATGGAGCCAGTTCTTGGAGAGATTTAACAGGAAACAGGCTATAATCCCCCTGGTAGGAAAACGGGTGAAAAGGTCAATTTACTTCTGTCCCTCGTTTAGGCACTGTGGTGAAATTACACACTTGCAGGAGCATGGCTGGGAGAGGAGGGAGCGGCGCTCGTCTGTCCTCGCTGTCCGTGTGTCCGCCCCGCTGCTGCTTGCCCTGAGCCTCCCCAAGGCACCCCGACCACGAGCAGCGTTCATACGGCCCTGGAGCAGCACCCACGAGCCCCAGGGCAGCCCCACAAGTGCCACCCATCCATGCCAGCAGCCTGTCCCGTGCCTCTGCCCCGCCATGCCCACAGGTGCCCAGTCCTGACCTCAGTGCTCCAGCATCTCCCCACGTCCTCCAACACCTCCCCAAACGCTCCAGCACCCCCTAAAATGCTCCAGCACTGTTCCCATGCTCCAAACTGAGTCTCCTGAATGCTCCAGCATTTCTCCAAGTCCTCCAGCATCCATCCAATACTTCAGCATCCCCACCCCAAGTACTCCAAAATCCCTCCAGTGTTCCAGCATCCCCCCATATACTCCAGCCCCTCCATGACAAATGCTCCAGTGTCTCTGGAAATGCTCTAACATCTGCCCAAACAGTTCAGCATGCTCACCCCAAAAGCTCCAGCATCTCTCTGAATACTCCAGCACCTCCCCAAACATTCCAGCACCCCCCAAAAGGCTCCAGGACCCCACAACACCAAGCCCTGATGCCACCACCCCCTGCCCCACACTGGGCTCAGCTCCCCGCTGCCTTTGGTGCTGCCGCAGCTCATCTGGGGCGGGAAGGGTTGGCCCTCCCTCCCAGCCGGGCCCTGGAGCCGGGACACAGCCACGGGAGGACGCTGTGAAGTGTCCCCTGTCCCTGCCCCAGGCGCTGTCCAGGTGCGGGGCAGGCGGCTGCTGTCCCGGTTCTGCTGCGGGGAGGAGGGTGAGAACATCTGGTCGCAGGGAAGAGGGACAAGTCCAGGGAAAAATGCCGAGCTCCTGGAAGAGGCCCTCACCGCCGCGGCTGGGGTGGAACAAGCCCCAGCATCCCTCCTGCACCACAGCTGCAGCGGGGAAGGGAAACTGAGGCACGGTGGAGCCAGACAGTGTGATGGGGGGGGTCACAAAGCTGCGAGCACCGGGGTCACCCCCAGCTCCCAGGCTGGAGCAGCATCGCCCATGATTTATAGCCCAGGGTCTGGCACCCGGGGGGCAGCAGGGGAGGAGAGGGAGGCCGCAGGGAGTGAGGGGAGCGGCGAATCTCCTCCTCCCAAAGACACTCCCTGCCACCCCCCCGCAGGTGGCTGGAGCAGAACGGTTGATATGGAGACAGGGAAGCACAGACTGTCTGGGTAAGGTGACATTCGACAGATGCCAGGTTCAGACTCGCTCCAGCCAGTATTCCCACCCCCCTCCCTGCCTGCCTCCAGCCCCCACGCAAAGGCATGTGCGGGGGGGGCAGGCTGTGCAGGGGCAGGTGGGGGAGTGGGGCACCCTGTGACCTGCTGGGGGGTGAAATGCCACCTTGTCCCCATCCTGAGGTACCAGCACCCTGAGTGTCCCCTGCCGGGGCGGACTCTGGAGCCCGTGGTGCGAGCGAAGGTGCCACGTGAGCACCCACCCAACATGATAGGGAACCCTGCCCCGTGCCAGGCAGGCACAGCTGGAAGGTTTTGGGGACACATCTGGGGAAAGGATCGCCCCCCACCACCCCGACTGCGGAGAGGGCAATTAGCTGATGCCTGAGAAGAAATGGCCCAACTTTGGGGGGAGCACAGGCTTTGCACCTCCCACCCAGGCAGGCTGACACTGGGCATGACAGCCCCTTGTCCCCAGGTTCATTGCCCAGGGAGGGGTCCCAGGCTGCCAGACCCTCCCCCCAGCTGCAGTCCTGTCCCTCTGCACCTCGGCAGGATCCCTCTTACCCCTCCAGGCTGGAGATCAAAGGGATGCTGGAGGGATTCCTGGCATGGAGACCCTACTGCATGGGGCAGGGAGGGACCGGGCAGTGGCATGGCACGGGCACTCCCCGCACCCAGAACAAGGCTCCTGGTCTGCAGTGAAAGAGATGGGGTGATTTGGTGGGGAGGGGAAGGAACAAACGCAGTGGGTGCAGCAGCGGGTGGGGGGAGCCCCCAGCACTCTCCTGTCAGATCCCTTCTGGCAATAGTGCACCCCCAGACCCCCCGGAGCTGGGGTGGCTCCCGGGGTCCATTGAGCGGGACGATGGGGGTTGCCAGCCCACACAAAGCCCCTCCAGCCTCTCCCCGTGCCCCCAGCTGCTGCTCCCTGACCCCCTGTGCGGGGAGGTTGGAAACTGCTAATGAGCTCGGCCCTTTCCCAGCATCCCGGCCCCGGGTGGCCCCGGCAGGTGTGGGTCAGCGCTCAGGGACTCCGTGGTCTGGATTGGCGGAATCGGGAGGCGCCTGGTGAGGGGCTGCAAAGCCTCCGGCATCGGGATGAGCTCCAGCACTAGCTCGGGCTCTTCTGTCTCCTCTTCATCACCCTCTGTCTCCCAGATATCCCCAGTCTGCTCCGCAGTGATGCCTGGCACAGCCCCAGCTGGGGCACAGCACTAACCTGGGGACACCCCGCACCCCAAGGTGAGGGGACGCAGCCCCTCTCCTTCCTGCTCCCTTCACTGCATCTCCCACCTTCTTCCTTCTCCTCTCTGCCCTAAAGCCAGACGGATTTCACCGCTCTGCTGAGCTCCCAACTCCACTTCCAGATTTTCAGTGCGACCTTCTGGCTACCTGGATCCAGCACTGCAAGATGCCCTCTCTGATCCCCCCTCCCCTCCAGCCCCCCAGCATCCCCGGGGGAGCCAGGGCTGGATGCAGCCAGGAGCGGGATGCAGGGGGAATCTAGGGGTGGCCGAGGAGGAGGAGAAGGAGGAGGGAGAGGTCGGGCTGCACCTGGATGCAAGAGCAGCCTCAGGAGGCTTGGGTTGTTGTGTTTAATCCAGCCTGGCCCAGGGAAAAGCAGGAGCATGGTCAGAGAGAGCCTGGCAAACCCATTGCACATGTTTGGGGTGCTACCGTGGTTCCTGGGGCAGCCTTTGACCTCGCTGCCTACACGGAGGGTCCCCCAAAAGGACCCCCACTCTCCTTGGGACACTGTTCTGCAGGGATGTGCTCACTCCCCAGGCTGCTCTTGGCTCCCCAAGCCCGGATCCTGCCCCAGGGGCAGGCAGGGGTCTTTGGGACCCCCGTGTCTGGCTATCACTGATCACAGATAACAAGGGGGAAGAGGGAGGAAAGAAGGGAGGAAAGACATAAAACTCACAACATATCCCAAACCCCCATTCAGCCACATGAGGCACCATGGGGTGTAGAAAAGCAGAAAAAAAAAAAAATAAGATCCATGGAAACAGCTGGAAAAAGCCCCAAAGCCCCAGGTCACCCCCACACGCTGCCCCCTGCCCTCGCTGCTCTCCCCGCCGGTTATTTCCAGCCCTCTGCATCCCCCCTCCTCCTCCTCCCCATTCCCTCCCGGCACCCTGCTCTCCTCCGCTCGCTCTTGCATTCTGGTATTTGGTGTGTTCCTCAGCTGCAGGAAATTCCTGATGCTCTCCATCATGCAGCCTGCGCTTGCATCCCCCGCCCTGCCCGGCTCCCCTCCAAAGGACAGCCATGTGCCGGACAGCCAGCGCCGCCGCCATCGCTCCCCTCCCAAAAACGGGATTTACTTCTCTCTCTTCGCCTTCTCTTTCTCCTCTGGTTTTTTCTCCCCTCGATTATTTTCAACTCTAACCCTGCAAAACACCCCCTCTCCATCTGCGCCAAGGGCTGAAGCCGCCCAGCTCCGGCCATTCCCCTGCCTGGCTTTTCCCTCTTCGTCTTCCTCTCTTCGCGAGACCGCTCCTGATCTTATTTTAATTCGTCTCAGACGGTGTTGGAGTGTTATTTTAAGAGAGAGGATATGCACAGACATTGTGTTTTCTGCTTTTTCCTGGCCCCAAGCCAGGCTCTCTGGGCTGTCAGCTACCCACTGTGTTGCAGTCACGTGTGGGAAGAGGCAGCCAGAGCCAGCCTCACAACTCCTGGTAGCAACATGGAAATCAAGTGTGCACTTTCTTCCCTCTGTATGTGTCTGTATTATTAATAGCGTCTCTCTCCGTGAGTTATCCATAATGTATCTTAATACCTGTCCGTGGGTAAATGATGTATCACGGAGCGCCCGCGCCCCTGGCTCCGCGCGCCACCGAGGGGGGACCGGCCTTGTGCGGTGCCACCACCACCCCCGAGGTGTGCCATGGGGATGGGGGACAGCACAGAGGGAAGGGGGCGGAATCTGGTAGCCACGAGCTGCGGCGGCGTGTCCCGGCCTGCTGGCAGCTCGGTGAAACGGGCATGTGGGGAGCAGCGGGGTGCTGCAGGGAGGACGGGGCCAGCTGGCACCGGGGTGGCACTGAGAGATCCCTGTCACTGGCCAGGAGGTGCCAGGGGACACCGATGTCCCACGCTGTGGATGCTGGCGCTGGCTGCTACGAGCTCACAAAGGAATGGCACAGGTCACTGCACACCCCAGGGACTGCAGGAGGCAGTGGGCAGCAGGGAAGGTGCAGGACAGATTGGCATCGCATGGCACGGGTTGGATGGACATGGCACGGGTTGGATGGATGGACACTGCACAGCACAGAGCTCAGAGCTTGACTTTGCAGGACAGATGTGTCCCAAGAGGCTCCACTTCAGCAGGAGATGCCCAGAAGGGTCCAGGGGGCTCCCAGCCCCAGGAGGCTGAGCAGGGCTCCCCCAGGGTTATGCACAAACAGCCAGAATTGGGGCAGCACCCAGGCCCTGCATGCAATGACAGCTGGTGCTGCCCCTCTCCAGGCTCTGGGGTCCCCCCTGCATCCTGGGGATGGAGACACCAGGGCAGGTAAACAACCTGGGACTGGGGTCTTCCCAGTGCTAACCAGTAATATAGAGACCACATATTGATCCGTACTGTGCCTACACCCCCATTACACCGATAAAGCAGATGTGCATGCAAGAGCACATGGGCACGTAGATCCCACCCACCCCTGTGCACCACCTTGGCACACAGATGTGTGCAGGTGTTGCTTGAACACGGGGCTGCCAGCAATGTCCCCAGGCAGCAATGTCCCTTGCCTGCAGTGTCCCGTCCCCACAGGACCCCCTGCACATCCCAGCTGGGACTCCATGCCCATCCCCACACACCATGCCCAGGATGCTGCAGCGTGCACGGACACAGGAGCACCCCAACCCCAGGGGGTGCCTGGGAAGGGCGGCCCTGCCCCCTGACACACAGCGGGAGCAGTGTGGGTGCCAGCACCCAGCTGGGGTCATGGGGAGCAGGAATCCAGGAAGGCGAACTGGAGCTCAAAGCTTCACATTTCTGGATTCTGGTTCCCGTTTCTGCTCCCGGCTGTTTCCATGGAAACTGGCGTCGGACCTGGGAAAATAAGGTTAGGGTTTGCAGCGGAGGCCCACTGCCAGCCTGCCTGCCACTGCGCCCCTCCGGCCCTGCTGCCTCACCGGGGCACATGCCCGGGTACTCCCGTGCCCGCACCCACGTGATGCTCAGGTCTGGGGGCTGAGCCCCACCGGCACCCCCTGGCATTTCCAGCACCCTCCATCCTTCCACCTGGTGACCCCAGGGAGCCAGGCAGACACTGGGTAATTTGGGAACTGGAACCCCCATGCTGCTCCCTGGCATGCTGGTGAGGGTGATGAGTTGGCGGTGGCACCAACTGGACCCACAGCCCTTCCCTGCCCTCCCACTCTCCTCCCTGGTGCTCCAAACACAGCACAGCTCAGCCTCCGTGGAAACTTCCCAACAATGCTCATGTGGCCATGACACCCCACCAGCCCCACTGGGACAGGGGACACTGAGACCATCCCCACCACTGACACCCGGTTTGCAGGTTTTACAAGGAGCCAGCCTCAACAGAAACATCATCCTCCCCTTCCCCAGCTCAGGATCCCCAATTGCTCCAGGGAAGGTGGGGAGTTGGAGGGGGGAAGAGAACCAGGACACGACACCTCGGGGGAGCCGTGAAGACTAATGAATGGAGGCTTTTAAAAAGCACTTTGACTGAGAAGTGCTATAGTAGGAACTAATTATCCCTCCCGCCTGCGCGCACCCTCGCACGCCGGCGCAGCCGCGTCCTGCTCCCTCCCGGAGCCACAGCTGCAAAATCGCAGCCAACCCCGGCACCGAGCACCAGGCAGCCACGCCAACCGGCACTGCCCTGGCCGGGGAGGATCCCCTCTGGGACCCCGCCACCCCTCCTGTGCCCCTCCGTGTGCCTGTGCCCCCCGCTTTGCTGCCACGGCCCCCCTGGCAAAGCTGGCAGCAGCAGGCTGGGGGCAGAGGGTGGTGCTCACCCCCCTCCTCTCACTGGGGTTTTGGGGAATGTTTCCTTTTTAATTGAAATCCGCCATTTTACAGTGATGGCAGGTAGGCTGGGCAGCCAGTCCCTGTGGATGCTCAGGGATGGACGGCACCTGGCACGGCGGGGTGGGCGGCGGAGCTGGCACAGACCCCTGTCCCCTCGCAGCTGTGACCCTGCAGCCCAGCCAGAGGAACCAGCCTTTCTCCCTGCTGCCCAGCTCTCAGCAGCAGCCAAGGGCAGCAAGGAGACACAGGGAGACGCCCCAAATGCTCACCCCGCTCAACCGAGCAGGTCCCCCCGCTGTCACCCTACAGCACCCGCAGTTTTGGGGCGGTGCCGGCGGTGCTCCCTGTCCCTCCGCAGCCTGGAGTGGGATCTGGCGCAATCCCATCCTGCCGTCCCAGCACTGCCCGCTGCCCCATTTCGCATTCCAGTGTGGGCCGGCCCCGCTGCCCTCTCACTCCCACCCCCACCCCGGGCTGCGTTTCAGCTGTTGTTGAATTCTGTCCAGGCTGGATTCATCACAAGAGCCCTCAAGCGGCTGCAAACAAACAGAAAAAACAGGGAGCAGGAGCGCGCAGAGCGATCGATCGGCGCTGGGGGGGCCTGAGGCCCTTTGGCAACGCCAGACCAGCCTCAAATTCCTCACTTCCAAGAGAAAAGGAGCTGGGGATGAGCGGCAGGAAGAGGGGGATGGAAAGCACAACAGCCACCAGGCGCTGGACCATGGCGGCGAAGCCCCCGGGCGCGGTGCTGCGGTGATGGGCACAGAGTGGTGCTGCCTCTCCCTTCCTCGCGGAGACGGGCTCCTACCGCTCTGAAACTTCCCTCTTGTGGCTACTGCAGTTAAAAAAGCAAACAGGAGACTTGGGTGCATTCAAAAAGAAATAGGAAATGGCACAAAGGGTGGGAGTACCTGCAGGGATGGGGTTTGCCCAGCAGCGGTGGCACTGGGCTGGGTGTTGGGTCAGGGTGCTCGTCCCAGGGGCAGGGAGGAGAGACCCCTCACCTTGGCACTGCAGAGGGGACTGGGCACCGGGAACACGTGGCATGTGATGGGCAGCTGTGGCCCCAGATCCCAGGGATGGATGGCAATGGCAGGGGAAGCAAACACCAGCCCCGCTCCGGTGGGAATTGCCACCACTGGAGCTGCGGGGTCAGGTTGCTGCGCCTGGGTTTTTAAGAGGGGCTGGGTAATTTTTACCACCACTAACGATCCCATCTGTGCCTGACACGCTCCAGCTCCGAGCCCAGCATTCCGGCAGGGCTCCCACACCTCCCTGCCAAGCCGCTCCAACTCGCCTCCCCCTGCCTCGACTGCTGACGGCACAGGGCCCGTGCACGGTGCTGCTGGCACAGGGGGCAGCCGTGCTCCTGGCGTCTCCTGGTGCCACCACTGTACCCATCCACGCTGTTCTGGAGGACTGGGGGTGACAACCATGGGGTGGGCAATGCGGAGACGTGGCAGTGACGGGGATGCTGCACAGCCCAGGGGCACAGAGGAGCCTCTCCAGCTCCAAGGAGAATTTAGCAGGGTTTTTTTGGTGGTGATCCCTTGCAGGGTGACACTTGCTGTCCTCTCCGTGCAAGGACAAGGACCCTGGGATGTGCTGGCACCATTTGCCCTCTTCCTGGCTCCAAACAAAGACCTACTAGAGGATGCTGCTTTTTGGGAAGGGAGTTTGCAGCATCTTGCCTGCAGAATTCCTTGCCAAATCCCATCCAGTCAGGAGCTGAGGGGCACAGCACCGGTGCCTGCAGCACAAGGCTCCTCTCCCTGCAATGTCAACCTGCTGCTCCACATCCAAGGCTGCCCTTGGAAAAGCTGTTGGCTGCGCCGGCTGGTTTGCCAAGCCCAGGACAAGCTCTTTAGCTCGACTCTGCCAGAACAGATGCCTGGGCGACTGTAATTCTTCCTAGCATGGATGGAGGGGGGGATGTGTGGAAAAAAACCCAACCTCATTTAAGCATTGCAGTGGCTGCTCCTCCTTTCCCCAGCACCCACAGCATCGCAGCCCCACAGAGGGTCCCCCAAAACCCGAGAGGTGAGGCGGGGAGAGGCTGGGTGACGCCAGGAGGGAAGGCAATGCCCAGAGGGAGGAGGATGGCGTGGCACAGCACACGCTGGAGCTGAACAGGGCTCTGCTGCCAGCTGGGGAGGAGAGAGCGACCCGCTGCAAGGACAAGTGGGAAGCGCGAGCTCGGCGTGCCACCGGTGTCCTTGCAAACGCTCGCCTGCTCTGTCTCGATGCTCCCCACAAAACAACAAGCCCGTTCTCATGGCAATGTCCTCTCCAAAGAGCACAGGGAAGGGAGCACAGTGACACGCTCTGGAGGGGCCATGCTCCTTCTGCCCCCAACACAGCACGGCTGCGGGGCAGGAGCTCCAGCCCGGCCGTTGCACTGCTGGAGGAGGCCAGCAGCGTTTCCACATGGATATTTTCTTCCACTGGCTGCAGTTTGGGGCTGCCAAAAGCCAAAACAAGAATGGAAACATCCCATTTTGTTGGCAAAAATTCAAGGCAGGGTTGGGGTTTTTTTCTTTGGTTTCGGCTTTTTCCTTTTTTTTTGTTCTTGTCTTTGGTTACGAACGGAAATTCCCTGCCATGAAATCATGACGAAACCCCAAACCAAAACACAGCTTGGACTGAAACCTTCACCCCATTCCCCGTGGACCCCATGTGGGGCTGGTCCCAGGGCTGGGATCACCCCCCCACAGCCCTGGGACACGGGACCGAGCCCAGACCCCATTGCCAGCCCCAGCCCTGTGGGAGGTGAGGGGATGTTGTGCTTTGGGGATCCCTCAGGGACACGATGTAATTCCAGCCTTGGAATGTTCCACTTCCCAGCCCTGGTCTACACCACCCAGCCTTGGTGATGGCACCTGGCAGCCGGCACCAGGCCTGACAAAGAACAGATTTGTCCAAAGGGAAACCGGTCCCTATGGATGGGGCCAAGCAGGGACCAGGATTGGGGTGCCAGTGGCTCCAAGCATATCATTAGAGCAGTGTTTGCTCCCAGGAAGGTGCTCTGCAAGAGCAGTTGCTGGGAATAGCCTCATCCAGCCCATCCCAGGGAGTCCGGATGTGGCCAGGCCCTGGGGCTCACCCCTGCAGCCTGCCCAGCATTCTCTCCTCCCATCCCCTCTTCCCACCAGATGTTGGGGCTGGAGGATGAAACAGCTCTTCCCACCCCAGTCCCCGCCGCATCTCTGTCCAGCTCCCGTTCCGGAGCCTGGATCCAGCCAGGCAGGCTGAGCAAGGCTGAGCCTTTGTCCGGCTCCCCCCGCCGCGCTGCCCTTATCTGGTGCAGCCGCCTTGCCAAGAGCCGGCAGAGGGTGGCGGCAGCCCCGGGCTGCTGGGCCCCTCTCTCCTCCTCCTCCTGCCCCAAAGCCCCTGCGGCCACTGTCACCCCCTGCTAAGCACTGCCAGCACCTCTCCTCCACCCCTGCCTGTCCCAAAACCGCGAGACCCCCCCTTATTGGTGGATGCTGCACCCCAAACCACGCACTGGGCACAGCACCACAGCATCGCTGCCTCTGCACCCCCAGCCTGCTCCTCGGGGGGCTGAGCATCCCTCGGGGGCTGCAGCCCGGGCAGGGCTGGGTGAGGCGGGGTCCGGGGCAGCGTGGAGCCGGGTTATCAGTCTGCAGAGCTCCTGCGCAGCAATTAACCTCAAGAGAGCAGCCGCGGCTCCTGCCAAGAACCACATTAGGTGTGTGTGGCAGCGTCTAGACATGTGAGAGACCAGAGGCCTTGATCTGGAGGAAGGCGGCTCCATCCCTTCCCCCAGTCCTTGCCCCACAGGGACCCCCTCGCTGGGGTCTGGCCAGCATCGAGGAGGGAGCACCGGGAGGGATGCGGGGATGGGAGCGGGAGGCTGGGCTGAGCATCCCTCTGCGTGGGTGTGGCTCCAAAGAGCTCCGTGCCGGGCTGTTAAACCAGGACACGGCATGGCACGGCATGGCACGGTATCCTCATGGATGCACACCCTCGGGCCCCCAGCCATCGGTGGCAGGAGGAGGAGGAAGGTGGCTGCAAGCACTGCCTGGGCCATCTCCCACCAGGAGATGTGACCAACGTCCCATGGAGCCAGCAGCAAACCCTGTGATGAGCCCTGGAGCAGAAATGGTGGGAAGAGACCCAGCTCATTGCTTCCCCATGCCAACCCTGTCACCTGGGGCAGGTGGGATGGAGCCAGGTGGGCACCGTGGGGGCTGGGCACCCTCCCTGTCAGTGCCCCTCACACCCATGACACCCCCTTGCTCTCACCTCCTGGGTGCAGCCACCCCAGACGGCTGCAGGATGCTGGGGAGAAGAGATTTTCCCGACGTTAATTAATTAAAATAAACAGCAAATTAAATACAGCAAAATTAAAATAGCTCCGGAAATTAATTTTCAACAAAACCCACCTGGAAAGGCTGGATATTTAAAGAATTAATGGAGCCCTCTGAGACCATAAAGAACCGCTGAGCTCCCAGCATCCACAGCCCCCTCCGAGCCCGCCCGGGGGCGCAGGGCTGCGGGGAAGCTGCGATGGGACCCTGGAACGGGACCTTGGGAAGGACCCAGGATGGGACCCGCACCTCCTGGCAGCTCTTGGCTCGCAGCTGCCTGCACACGCCTGCTGCTGCCACACTGGGACGGAAGGATGGAGAAGGATGCAGGGATGCTCCACATCATCCCAGCGGGAAGCACCGGCCCCAGCTCTGGCTTGGCTTGACACAGGGCTCTGCAGGGGCACCGAGCTCCTGCCGGATTTGCCCGGTGGCTGGGGGCACACGCCGTGGTCCCTGTGTGACCCGCTCGAGCACAAGGATGTCCCCGTCACCCTCCCGGCCAGAGCCCGCCGCACCGAGGGAAACCTTGACCTCCAAACCCCATCTGCCTGGGTGCTCCGGCTGTGCCCCCCACAGCTCTCCCCACGCATAATCCCCCGGCCAAGGCGGGATTACTGTGCAAAGTGGCTGCGCGGCCGGACAAAGCTCCTTACCAGGCTCGGCGGGCAGAGCGATGGGCTCCCGAGGGGCCCGGCGGGCAGCGCTCGGGGCGAGCGGCCGGGGAGCATCCCCGAGCCCGGCCGGGCTCCGGCCTGAGCCCGGGCACAACTCGTCACACGGCTGGGCTGTGCCAAACCGCCCGGGGCTGGGAGGCCCATCCGGCGCCAGCCCTCCCACGGCCGAGGCGGCGTTTCCTCTCCCTGCGCCCAGCGTGAGCACAGGCGCGGCGGCACAGACACCGGCGGGCGAGAAAAGGCTCCGGAAGGAAATGGAGAAAGCAAGACTAAGCTGGCAGGTGGAGAGCAGGAGGGGCCGCGGTCACCTCCGCCCCGGTGCGGGGTGCCAAGGGGCATCCGGGGGTCCCCACCTCGCTGGGGTGCCCGGCCGCGCTGCCACCACTGGGCTGCTCTACTTCATCATCTGGGGAAACTGAGGCACGGCGGCCGCAGCTTCGTGCGGAGCCCCTCGCTGCCCCGGGGAGGGAACCGCTCCCCCCCTGCCGCGGCCGGGATGACACCAGCTCCCCATCCTCCTCCCGCTCCACCCTGTTCCTGCAGGAACCCAGGAGTCCGGGCTCCGGGCAGGCAGCCAGGGCCTCCCTCCTGCCTGCACCTCCCGCCCTGCCTGCTCCGGCCCTGGCTCCCGCATCCCTGCCCGCTCCACGCCGCACACACCTTCCCACCGCGTGTCAGGGCGACCTTGGAGCGCTGCCGCGGCCGCTCCGTGCCAAACTTCGCGGCGATGCCCACGGCACAGCCGGGGGCGACGGATCGGCAGGAAGGGGGATTTTTTTCCCCATTTGTTTATTCGTTGGGTGGGTTTTTTCCCTTGCCGGAGACAAAGGCAGGCTGTGTGCCCAGGCGCGGGGTCCGGGGGGTGCCGGCGGTGCCGGGACCCCGCGGCGATGCCGGGCCAGCCGCGCCGGGGGCTCTGGGTGGCCGGTTTCCTCCGCACACAGATGGCTGTTTCGACTCAGTCGAGCGCTTGACCTAAATCTCCTCCTGATCCACGGGAGCTGCAGTCCCTCAGCAGCACAGCTCAAGGCAAGGAGGAGGAGGAGGAGGATGAAGGGGGGGACCGCGGCCAGCTGCGGACTGGCGGGAGGGTCGTGCCGGAGGGCCCCCACCCCGGGTTTGGCAGCAGGGCCGGCGGAGGCGGAGGTGGAGGGAAGGAGGGANACAAGCTCCGACACGGAGAGGAATGGCGAGAGCAGGGATGCTGGGGGCGGGCAGGAGGGGCTGGGGAGGGCCGGGGAGGGGGAAAGGGGGAGACAGAAGGAGGGAGAGAAAAGAGAAGAGGCAGAAATAACAGCATCTGAAACTCTGCCTGCTGGAGGCTAATTGGTTCCGGCACAGCCTGGTTTGTTTGGCAATGTTTCCTCTAATCCTTCAGGCTCCGCGCTCCCGGCCCCAGGGACATGGGGACATCTCGACACCCGGCCAGCGCCACTGCGGCACTCCCAGCTTGGACCCCCTCCCACTCGCGGATGCAGAAGGAGGATGCTGCGACCGGCTCTGCCCACCCCGGGGTGCCCCCGAATCCTCCAAGGCTCTGCACTCCCAGCCCCAGGGACACGGAGACATCTCAACGCCCAGCCGGTGCCTCTGTGGCACTACTGGCTTGGATCCCTCTCCCACCCTGGGATGCTGAGGGGTGGTGCTGAGACCACCCTGAAGTCCTCCTGGGGCTGCACCCTGCCGTGGCGACATCCTGGGGATGGGATCTGTGGTGACACCCTGGGGATGGGGTCCCCTTCTGCAGCGCTGGGCTCAGGGATGCTCAGAGGGCTGGGGCAGCAGAGGGAAGGGAGGGGAAGGGAGGGGAAGGGAGGGGAAGCGAGGGGGGGCCCCACGGCCCAGCATGGCCGAGCCAGAGCACTAGCCAAGAGTCGGCAGCTTTGTTCCAGGTGCCGGCTCCCTTTTTTTCATTAGGCTAATGGGATGCGGATGCATTATTCCATTCCACATGCTGCTAATGAACCACTCAGGCCAGTGCATTTGCATTAATGTGCAAAGCACTGGAGGAGGGTGGAGTGGCTGCATCTGGCCAAG
>VYZP01049211.1:7276-18475 GCA_013400635.1 Hypocryptadius cinnamomeus | reverse complement strand
GGAAAAAAAAAAAAAGTCTCCCACGCTTCGAGCTCCAGCGCTGGCCGCCCGCGCCTGCGTGCTGCACCCACCGGGACGGGGCAACCGCCCCGCCGGGCTCGACGCCCCGGCAGACCACTTCCTCGGAGAGGGGCCCGGCGGAGGAAGCTCCAACGGCTCGAAAGTTTCGCCTGTGACTCAACCGCTGGCTGGGGTGANCAGCTTGGACCCCCTCCCACTCGCGGATGCAGAAGGAGGATGCTGCGACCGGCTCTGCCCACCCCGGGGTGCCCCCGAATCCTCCAAGGCTCTGCACTCCCAGCCCCAGGGACACGGAGACATCTCAACGCCCAGCCGGTGCCTCTGTGGCACTACTGGCTTGGATCCCTCTCCCACCCTGGGATGCTGAGGGGTGGTGCTGAGACCACCCTGAAGTCCTCCTGGGGCTGCACCCTGCCGTGGCGACATCCTGGGGATGGGATCTGTGGTGACACCCTGGGGATGGGGTCCCCTTCTGCAGCGCTGGGCTCAGGGATGCTCAGAGGGCTGGGGCAGCAGAGGGAAGGGAGGGGAAGGGAGGGGAAGGGAGGGGAAGCGAGGGGGGGCCCCACGGCCCAGCATGGCCGAGCCAGAGCACTAGCCAAGAGTCGGCAGCTTTGTTCCAGGTGCCGGCTCCCTTTTTTTCATTAGGCTAATGGGATGCGGATGCATTATTCCATTCCACATGCTGCTAATGAACCACTCAGGCCAGTGCATTTGCATTAATGTGCAAAGCACTGGAGGAGGGTGGAGTGGCTGCATCTGGCCAAGGCTGACCTTCCCTGCACCGCCCACCCTCCCCAAGCCGCGCTGCGCTCCCACCACTCTCCCACCACCCCACCGGACCCAGGAACTCCTCGGGATGGCTGCGACCAACATTCCAGGACACCGGGACACGGAGCCACCTCATACTTGCTGCCCACGTTGTCCTCTTGCCTGTACCGTGCCTGGCCAACTCCACCACCCCTTCCCACATGGACCATGGATGACGCCCCCCTGCCAGTGCCCCACTCTGTCCCCGTCCCCGATGCACAAGTGACCACAGCATTCTGCGCTCTGCACTGCTCCCCAAAAAGCGATCACTCCCGCCTCCTGCACGGAAACCTGCTCGGCACGTCCCTCCTCCCTGGTTACTTGTACTGGGACCTCCCAGCACCAGCCCAGAGCTCCCTTCCAGCACCCCAGGGGAGCAGGGGGCCCTCTCCCAAGCCCCCCCAGCCCAGAGCTGGCAGGCAGCGCCGGGCGCGGGCGTCACTGGAGCCCTTGGGTTGTTTGTTACGGCTCCCAACTGCCTCTGTCCCCGGAGAGGTTTCGAAGGCGAGTGACCCACGAACTGGAATGCGCAAAGCCTCCAGCAAACAGAGCCAGCTGCCTGCGCCCGCGCAGGGGGGGTGGTGAGGGGAGAGCAGCCGGCCCCGGCACGGCACGGCACGGCTCCGACACAACTGCACAGCCCTGATGTCCTCCCAAAGCGGGCAGCCACCTGGCTGAGGTGAGATAAGAGCAGCCCATTGGTCTTGTCAAGTCCCCAGTGTCATCAGCTGTCGTCAAGGTCCCCAGGCCCCCATGTCCCACTTCCTCCCTTCCTCCCAGCCTGTTATTTGGCAGCACACGGCCTCCCAGAGCTGTGCTGGGATCATGCTTCGCCCCTCGCCTGTCTGCAAGACACGAGTCCTTGGGCGGCCGAAGGACCTTTAGGACATGGGACAGCACAGCGGCAGCGCCAGACCCCTGGCCTTGGTCTTTGCCCCCTCCCCAGGTGCTGCAGGGCTCCTGCTGGAATCAGTGTGGATGAGCACAGCTCTGCTTGCCCCAGCTGGGCAGGGCAGGGGCTCAGCAGCTCCGTGCCCAGCAAGTGTGCGAAGCCCCCGCGCTGGAGCGCGCGCACGCGGGTGTCTGGGTTTGTCACAGCCCGGTGAGCAAGTTAATCTCAGGCTCCCTGACACGTGGAATAAAATCGCGATCCCATAATGGAATTCATTCGTCTTCCTGTCCAGGCAAAGAACAAGCCATCCACTGCCCGCTGGGGCTGGGGCTGGGGCTGGGCCAGGCCAAGGTGGCCAGTGCCCAGCTCCCAGCTGGGGGTCCCTGCTGCACCCACCCTCCTCCCTGCCACGGGACCAGACTGGCACTGGAGCGATGTTCCTGTGAGAGCAGACCCAGAAAGGTGCCAAACGCTGGGTGCCGCAAAGTGTTCCCTTCCCGGGGGACATCAGCCACGTCTGCGGGGGCAGCTGGGGTCACCAAGGAGGGTTGAACTCCCCCAGGGTCCTGTCGTGCTGGAGGGCAGGCATAGCACTCATGACGGGGGGGAAAGGGAAACTGAGGCAGGCAGCGGTTTTGGGAAAGGGCCATCCAGGTGGCATGAAGGGGACAGGGGAAGATGTCCCTCTGTCCTTGTGTCTTTCTCTCCCTGCAGCTCCTTCTCCACTGCAAGTGCCTTGGCTAGGCCTGGTACAGAGGACCCATCCCAGGGACTCTGCAGGGATGGTACCTGTTGGGGCATGCATGGGGGACCCCAGCACATCCCCAGGGACTGCCTCATCCACAGCCAGGGGTACAAGTAATGGGGAAAATCTCAGGAGTCTGGGCAGGGCAGGAGGCCACAGGGTTGCCATGCTGCTCTGTGCCTCATTTTCCCTCTGGCACCCACATTGAGGCCACCCCCAGGCAGGAAAGTGGCCCCGTGGCCAGCAGANCTTGTAAATCCCTGGTGCCACCAGCAAGAGTGGAGGAGGAGGCAGAGGAGGAGGAGGAGGAGAAGGAGGAGGAGGAGGAGGAGAAGAAGGAGGAGGAGAAGAAGGAGGAGGAGAAGAAGGAGGAGGGCTGCTCCTTCTCGGGCACACAAAGCCCCTTTCATAGGGGCTGAGTTTGGATTTCCTCTGCCAGCCCAGCACCTCGCTCCCTCCTGCCCTGCCAGCAACGCTGTGGTCAGAGTGGGAAGCTGGCGGGTGGGACACCTGGGGGGACACAGGCACCTTCAGGTGGCTTCATCCCTCACCCTGACCATCCCCATGATTTTTGCCTCCTGTCAGGTTTTAATTGTACCCCTAATAAAAGTCGTTTTGCAGGGAAACAGGAGCTTTGTTGCTCAGGAGCTCATCTGCTCCTGCTGCTCCTTTCCTGCTTCAAACTGTAATCCTCAGCTGGGGACACTGCAATTAGCCACCATGGAGCTGGGCACGGTGTCACCGAGGGCTCCCTTTGGTGGGGAGCTGGGGTCCCAGCCCTGCCGTGGGCCGACAGCTCTTTGCAGGATGGGGTCTCCCCACTACAGCCCCCAAAAGAGGGGCACGAGCTTAAGAGCCCCTCCGAGCCAGGCATCCCCCAGCTGACCTCCTCTGGGCACCCACTGCCCTGCACCCTGCATGGCATCAGTGCCACTGGGTTTTTTGGGGTGCAGGGGGCCCACACAGCCCCTCTGCCAAACCCCTGCAGTCCCCTGTGCAGACAGACCCAAGCGGGTCACCCTTCCAGGGCTCGGGTGGCTTTGCAGAGTGTGACTCTGGGGACAACAACAGGGCTGGGAAGACCAGCAGGAGCCTCATCCCACACCTCTGCGTGTCTGTGAACACTGCTGCCCATCCCCAAGGCCCTGTGTCCCCGAGCGGGGGTGAAGGGGGGAAACTGAGGCACAGGGCACCAGCTGCCAGATGCACACACTGAAGCTGGACACGGCCTCAGTGACACTGGTGACTGATGTGACATGGTGCAGTTTCGGTGACGTGGGACCCTCGTGCACGGTGCAAAGGCCACGTCTACAGCGTGGCAAAGGGGTCGCTGGACCCCTGGAAGCCTCTGGAAGGAGCCCACGCGTGGCTCCCGGGTGCCTCTCGCCAATCAGCCTCTCGCCGGGGCTGCGAGGGGAGCTCGTTAGCAGCCGCTCATTAAGAGCCCTCCGGGAGGATGAAGGTACCGGGGGCACCTGCACCTCCGTTTAATGAGCTGCAGCACCATTAAATGTTGGAGGGGACCTCGGGCACGGTGGGGGTGCTGTGCGGGGGCTGCCCCCAGCCCGACCCCCACCCAAAGCAGGGTGTGGGTCCCTGTGCCGGCGTGGCCGTGGCGAAGGAGCAACGCGGGGAGTTGAGTCATGGTGACAACTGCAACGGCGGTGGCAGCTGCTGCCAGGGGTACCCCGAGCTCCCCACCAGCGCCGGGGGGCACCCTGGGGACTCAACCCCCTCCAAGCCAGCACCCACGGGCGCTGCACAGAGAGGGTGGCTGTGGCCAGAGCGGGATAGCAGTGCCAGGGCACGACAGGACCTCTGAAACCTCAAGGTGGGGACCTTCCCACTCTGGGTGCCCCTAAACTGAGGAGGGGACTGACATCCTGCCCCCCAGGACCTCACCCAGCTCCCAGAGCTGCCAGTCTAACCATCAAACCACGGCCTCGCACAGCACCCAGAGGGGACCACCTGGGGGGAATCTCCCGGGGCCACCCCACACGGGCACGATGTGTCCCCACCCCAGCACCCAGCCCCGCAGGGCGCCTGGGTCCCCACGCTCGCAGCCACCCGCGTGGGGCTCTCCCTCGTTAGTGTTTACTCGGGTTCGTTAGCGCCAGCACATCGCCATGGCAACACTGCAAGCTGCGCGTCGCCATCCGCGCCACTGTCGTGAGGCTTGGGGACGTCCCCACGCGTGGGGTCACCGCGGGCATCCAGCACCGCCACCCCCCACGCCGGGCATGTGGGGCTGGGGGACAGGGTGGGGAGCAGGGGGAGGGGGACACACCAGGGTTCGCCACCTCCCCGCCGGGAGGACACGGCTCGGTGTCACCCTGCCGGGGTGACAGCACCCGTCCTCACCCCCAAAGCGCCGCCGCCACGCCGGGGCTGCAGGCGTGTGCGGGCACTGCCAACACGCCTCGGTGCTGCATTATTTATAAACTGGAGGAGCAGAGGGCTCGGCAGCAGCTGCAGAGCCCTTGCGGGCCACCCTGCCCGGCGTCACGCAGCCACCGAGCCCACTGGCACGGTGGCACCGCAGCCCCGGCAGCCAGGAGGGACGACAGGGACAAGGCTGCCTGTGGGGCTGGCAGAGCCACGGGGCACCCAGATGTCACCCTGGCGTCCCCTTGGACGTGGCGGGTGGCTGGGGCAGCACGTGGGGATGTCTGGTGTGTCCCTGTGTCCCCTGTGCTGGCACAGCACCCCAACCTGCCTCCTGCCACTTCAACCTGCTCTTAACCACCCCAGCCTGCCTCCTGCCGCCTCAGCCTTCCTACTGCCACTCCAACCTGCTCCTGGCACGACCTCCCTCTCGCCACCTCAACCTCCTTCTTGTCACCCCAACCTGCCCGCTGTCACCCCAGCCTGCTCCTGCCTCTGCATGACCTCACTGCAGATGGAGCTGGGTGATGGCAGCACAGGGGTGTCCCCGTGCCAGCCCCCCGTGGCACATGGGCGAGCACTGGCAGCAGGATGTGGCCCCAGCATTTTCTCCCACCAAGGGCTCTGCTGGCTACGGCAAACAGGTTTTCCTTAAGCTTTGCAGAATCCACCCACCTCCTCCCCCCCTACGAGTCCCACCTCCAGGCTGATGGGGAGAAGGAAGGAGGGGGGGTGAAAGGCTGAATTGGGGCTTTTAATTTTTCATTATTAATTTCCCATCGACGCCGAGAGGCACCGGGGCTCTCTGAGCCGCCCCCAGCATCGCCCCCCGCGCTCCCGCGCGCTCTCCCGGAGCTCTGCACCGGCTGAAGCCGAGCCAGGCTGCCGATAGGATTAATTCTGCATGACTGCCCATCTCCGCGGGGGGATCTAAGACCCTCAGGCCTGCAGCAATCTTTAAAATTCCTCCAGCCCAACTTAATTCCCTCTTCCTGCAGAGCTGGCGCATCTGCTGCAGTCAGGCACGGAGAGAAGGAGACGGAGGGAGAGGGGGGGACGACGGGCACCCAGCACCGCCGTCGGCTCCGGCGCCAGGCGGTGGCCCTGCTATGGTGGTCGTGGTCCTGCGTTGTCACTGTGGGGTCACCCAAAGCCATTCCAGTCACCCATCCCATCCCTGTGGGTGGTTTGTACTGGGGATGGGGGAAACTGAGTCAGAGTGGGGCAGCCCTGGATGCAGGGTTCCCCCGTTTCCCCCTAGACAGGGGATAGACACAGCCCCCTAAACTATTGTCACCTCCCTGTCCCTGCTGGGACTCCCCAAAGCAGGAGATTGATGTAAAAATGGGTTTTTTTCATCACCTATGAGCTCTGCCTCTCCAAGCAGGTCTCACTCAGCCCCCCAGCCCACTCTCACCTTCCGCTGTCCCAAAGGACAGACTCCCAGGGTCGAACATCCTCTGGGAGCATTCAGGGCTCAAGATCCCCTGGATCTTGGGATGGCTCATTAGAAACAGAAAAGCAGCATGGGGGAAAGCCTCCCCCCTCAGCCTCTCTTCCAGAGCACAAGCACCCAGCATCCCCCGGAGCCACCAGCACCCATCCTCATCCCCGTGGGACGCCCTGCCCGTTCAGCCACCTCGGGACAGCGTCAGGACAAGGAGCCCGGCCAGGCTGGGGGGTTCTCCCCCCAAGCCCCCGCCATGCACCGCGGCAGCCTGGGGACGGTGGCGTGTCCCCACGCTCTGGAGGCTCAGCCGCCGCCACACCGAGGCTGGCAGCCGGCGGGCAGGGCTAACCTTCAGGGCGTGATGGGGACAGGCCGTGGCAGGACGGAGGGACGGACGGAGGGACGGATGGATGGATGGATGGATGGATGGATGGATGGATGGATGGACGGACGGATACAGCCACCGTGCTCCAAAGCCTGCTGCACCCACCATCCACCCAGCACCCTGGCCGCCTTCCCGAGGTGCTGGCGCGGCTGGATCCAGCAGAACCATCCCTTTTGCCTTCTTGCCTCCAAGTTGCCCAGCTCACCAGGCAGCTGAGGAGCGCAGCCCAGCCCAGCTGCTGGCGGAGCTGCGGATACATGCATTTAAATCACTTATATCTTTACTTTCTCCTGCGCTGGCTGTGAGATGGGCTTTTTTTTGCATGCGTAATTAGGGGGTGGAACAGATGGTGGAGGGTTCGTTTAAAGTAATGCATCCATTAAAATAACCTTCGCTGTCGGGGACTGAGCTCTGACAGGGGCCTGTTTCACCGGGGGTGGTGGGGAGGGTNAAGTAATGCATCCATTAAAATAACCTTCGCTGTCGGGGACTGAGCTCTGACAGGGGCCTGTTTCACCGGGGGTGGTGGGGGGGGGGGGGGGGGCTTTGTTTGGTGAGGAGAGGGGTGTTGGACATTGGGAAGGGGGACAGAGCACACATTCCCTGTGGGATGCATCATCCTGGATCATGGGATGAAGGATACACCAACCTGTGTTGTCACGACAGAGCTGGGGCCAAACTACGATCAAACTGGGGACAAACTGGAATTGAACTGGTACTCTTCAGGGCTCGGTTTCCATGGCAATACGATGGCAGTGAGATGGTGGGGATGCAAAACCCAGGTTGGGGAGGATGCCAACAGTTCTTGAGGCAGGCATAGTGCTTGTGGGTACCCTGGGGTACCCTGTCCAGAGCTGCTCCCCATGGGGACTGTGCCCACCTCTGTCCCCCACCCACCACAGAACCCAAAATATGCCTGAGGAGGGCATTGCCACGCAGCACCAGCCTTCTCTCCTGTTTCAAACCCCAGGTTCCTGGGAGAGGCAGGAGGGCTTTGTTCAGGCACCGGAGGAGTGGAGGCCAGAGAAAGCAGGAGTGCCCTGCCAGCTCTTGTGTTTCACTCCCAAGGAATGCCGGGGAGGGGAGGGGAACGCTGCTCCCCGCCCTCCCGCCCCGCTGGGCGCCTAGCCCGGCTGCAGGGTGCTGAGGCTGGGAGGAAGAGGAGGGATGAAGGATGGGGAGGCGGGCGTCGCGCGGATGCCGTGGTACCACCACGTGCAGCCGGGGCTGGCAGCGGGTGGGCTGGGGAGGGGGGGACATGCGATGACACACACCCAGGGTGACACGGTGATGCCAAGCACTGCCTCGGCTGGAGCAAATAATTCTGAGCAAGAGCTGCTGAGCAAATATCACACCCCTCTCTGGGAGGAAAGGAGGAGCACCCACTAAAGGAAAGGAGGGATACCCACTGAATTTGGGGAGTCCAGAGAGGCCAGGGAAGAGGACGGGGAAGGGTGAGAGCAGCAGTGGTGCCAGAGCCACCCAAGCGTGTTCAAATATTTAGTGTGCACTAGCGAAGGTGCTTCTGCTGCCTTTAGGGCATCGCTGCGTTGGAAGCATCAGAGAGGTGGGAACTGGGGGGATGGGGAGCAAATGCCAGGGATGTGCTGCAGGGGGGTCTTTTTTTCCAGCTGTGCTGGGAGGGCCAAGGCACAGGAGCCCAGGAAAGGCTGGGGTAAGCTCAGCTTTGCCCTGAGCCTGGCCCCTGCCTCATTACCCCATCCATGGCCACAGCTCCCAGAGCCCATGGGACTGCACATCCCTCCATTCTCCTCCTCCTCCTCTTCCTCCAGCCCCATGAGCCTCTCTGGATCCCCACATTCCTGCTCACTGGCACCCTCGGGTGTCCCCAAGCACTGTCACGGCCTGGGGGACAGCCGGTGGCTCTGCCAATGTGGCGGTGACATCTACAGCAGCGGTGAAATGCTGAGGGCAGCGATGTCAGGTGCTGGGGCAAGGGACCAAGAGGACATGTGGGATAGCAGGGCTTGATGGGGACCACTGGAGGGCTGCCAGCAGCCAAGAGGGAATCATGGCAGGACATGAATCATGGGGTGACAGAGGTCCCCAGGCCAGCAAGGTCCCCAGACTCTCCGTTTTAATCTCCCTCGCCCCACACATGCATCAAGGAGCAGCTGCTGTGCTGGCAGAATGAGGGACACTGGGTTTTGCCCCATTCCCACATCGTCCTCTGGCCACCAAGCCCCTGCCCCACCACCCCCACTCCCTCTCACTGATCCGAAATTCCCCCTGCTCACCCCTGTCCTCTCACCTGCCATCACCTCCCCATCAAACACCAGAGTCTCCCTTTGCCTCTCTGGGTGTTTCCTGAGCTCCCTTCGGTGCACCCCAGCACAGTGAGCTCTTCTCACTCCCCAGCCAGCAATCCGCCGGGAAAAACCGGTCCCAAAAACCTTCCCCACATCCGCGCCAGCTCTGCGGGTCTGGGGGGGCCGCGGCTGGCCCCCTGCTCGCCAAGAACAATAGCGCCTTGTTCCAGCCCGGCTCCGTCCTCTCCTCCCTGGGCAAAGCCCTGGCCACTCTCACCTCTACGTTCCTCTCGCTGTTTCCCAGCTCCCTCCTGCCAAATCCCCGTTCCCGAGTGCTTCTCCTCCCCGCGGGTCCATATTAAGCTACATTCTCCCTTCAGCTGGGTGGAAAACAGCAGTAATAACCATGTGGAGAGAGCCGTGCCCCCCACCTCCACTTCCCTCCCACTTTGGGGTTCAAATTTCATTTCAGCAAAAAAGCTTCCCCCGCCTCCAATTTCTTCCCCCAAACCGAGTCGCTGTCGTCGCGTCTGATCTCGGCAGGGGCCGTATGGATGCTCAGCTCCTCCTGGTTCAGGATCTGCTGCCAATCTGGACCTCGCAAACTGGTTCTCACACAGCTCCCGCGTAGCACCTCCCTCCCAGCAGTTATTGTCCCTCCTCAGCCACCCCAACCCAGCTCTCTCTCCTGCCACCCTGCTCTCTTGTCACCCTTCCATCCTGTTTGACTGCCACCTTGCTCCTCTGTCACCCTGCTCCACTGCCATCCTAGTTCCCTGCCACCCTACTCTCTGCCACCCCTCTCCCATGGCACCCTGTTCCCCTGCTCCCCCTTCATCTCATCCTCTGCCACCCTGATCCACTGTCACCCTGCTACCCTGTTCCCCTGTGACCTTACTCTCCCTGTCCCCCTGTTTTGTTGTCACCACACGCCATGCCACCCTGCCCTTCTGTCACCCCACTCCCAACGCCATCCCCATTCCCTGTGCCACTCATCTGGGTCTCCACAGGGTGCTCATGCCCCTGCTTCTGCTGGGCACATCCACACCAAACCAAACCAAACCAAACCAAACCAAACCAAACCAAACCAAACCAAAACCAAACCAAAACCAAACCAAACCAAACCAAAACCAAACCAAACCAAACCAAACCAAACTGCCGACTTCACCAGGCAAGATTTATTCCTGGCGTTTTCCCGGGGGGCCAGCGGGGCTGGCAGCTGGCAGGGAGCAGAGCGTCCCTGCTGCCTCCAGCCCAGCAGCCTCCCTCTTTCCTGCAGCTGAGGAGCTCATCTCCCTCGCCCAAGGCGCTCCATCCTCCTCCAGATATTTTAGGCCCAGGTTTTGCAAGGAATGTTCAGGCGCTGAGCCCAAGCCGATGCGCTGAAGTCAGCAGGAGGCGAAGAGGGAAGAGGGAAGAGAGAAGAAGGGAGAGTGTGCGTGGGGCTTGAGGCCCTGGAGGCGGCAGCAGCAGCTGAGGGATGGGATGGGATGGGATGGGATGGCATGGCATGGCATGGCATGGCATGGCATGGCATGGCATGGCATAGTGCTCCCTCTGCCTGGAGCTGGTTTAGGGGTGGGAAGGACAGAGGATTGGAGCTGGAGGATGCCAGAAGTGCTTCCCTCTCCCTCTGAGAGGATCAATACCACATTCTGCCTCTCCTCTGTCTCCCCGCATTGTGCCAGGCCAGGCTGCACCAACGCTCTCCCTCTGGCATGCCATTGGATTTGGAATGGGAAGGGGATGCCCAACACTGTCAGTCCCCTTCACTGGGGAGGGGAAGGAGATATTTTTGCAAGGGTGGCGTGTCCCCTGCCAACACCTGCCCAGACCCACCTCAGCACCCAGGATCTCCAAGCCAGCACATCCCTGTACATCAGTCTTTGCCTGCACACCAAACCCTCCCTGTGCACATCAACACCTGCCTCTATACCAAACCCTGCCTGCAAACTAAACTCTGCCCATGCACACCCTAAATCCCTGCCTGCACCCCCTGCCTTGTGCACCAAATTACCTGCACAGCAAACCCTGCCAGCACGCCAAGCTCTACCTGCACACCAAACCCTTCCTGCATGCCAGTGTTTGCCTGTACACCAAACCCTGTCCACACACCAAACCCTGTCCACACACCCTCCCTGTGCACCAAACCCTGCTGCACACACCAAACCCTGTCCACACACCCTCCCTGTGCACCAAACCCTGCTGCACACACCAAACCCTGTCCACACACCCTCCCTG
>VYZP01049210.1:98583-109722 GCA_013400635.1 Hypocryptadius cinnamomeus | reverse complement strand
GAGGGAGGGCTGGGACATGAGGAGAGGGCTGGGACACAGGGAGAGAAAATTGGGACATGAGGAGAGGGTAGGGGCATGAAGAGAGAGGGCTGGGACATGAGGAAAGGGGACTGGGACATGAGGAGAGAGGGCTGGGACATATGGAGAGACAGTTGGGACATAAGGAGAGGGTAGGGGCATGAGGAGAGAGGGCTGGGACATGAGGAAAGGGGACTGGGACACATGGAGAGAGGGTTGGGACACATGGAGATAGGGCTGGGACACAAGGAAAGGGGACTGGCACATGAGGAAAGGGGACTGGGACACATGGAGAGAGGGCTGGGACACATGAACAGGGGCTCAGGATACACAGACAAAGGCTCAGGACACAAACAGGGGCTCAGGACACACAGACAGGGGTTAGGACACACAGGCAATGGCTCAGGACATGAGAACCTTTCCCCTTCTTCCCATTCTCCCACAAAGGGACAATTTCTGGTGGCACAGCAGGAGCTGCCCGGCCACACCCTTGGATTTCTCAGCTCCCCTTGCCCTGAGGCTCTCACAGGTGCCCTGAGGAATGTGGGCAGGGTCTGGGGGTGGGAAGAGCCAGGCTGGGCTGGGAGCTCACAGGTGCCCTGAGGAATGTGGGCAGGGGCTGGGGGTGGGAAGAGCCCAGCTGGGAGTCACTCACCCACGCAGTAGCGCCCGTTGGGAGCCAGCACAAAGCCGGGTTTGCAGATGCACTTGAAGCTGCCATCCTCGTTGATGCACATCCCGTTGAGGCACATGTTGGTGGTGGCACACTCGTCGTGGTCTGGGGGCACAGACAGCACCCCAGAGCTGCAGCAAGACCCTCCCATGCCCCAAACCCCCCTGTGCCCCATCCCATGGCCAAACTGTGGGTGCTGGGCCTCAAAGCAGACGGGGAGATAGAGGAGGAACCTCCAAGAACATCAGCTCCAAGCCCAGGGTCACCTTTCCTGATCAGAGCTGTCCTGCTCCAGCCCCAGCCCTGCTGATCCCCTGCACCCCAAACCCCACAGGAGCACAACACCCTCATGGAAACACCTCCCCAGCCCTCTCCTTGCGGGGTAGCACCCCAGGGAGAAGGTGGTCCCAGCTCAGTCTTGAGCTGCTGGAGGCCACGGGAGCCTCACCCACGCAGTTCTTGCCGTCGGGGGTGATCTCAAAGCCGGCGTTGCAGATGCACTGGAAGCTGCCGTCGGTGTTGACGCAGCGCCCGTTCCTGCACATCACCCCGTTCATGATGCACTCGTCAATGTCTGCAGGGAAAGCACCAAAAAGTGGCAGCAGGGAGAGACTGGAGCAGTCCCAGCTCAATATCCCCTCATGAGAAACCCAGGCAGGTGCCCTCAGACACAGGAATTCATCTGCAAAGGTCCCACTTGGGAAATCGGAATCTTTTCACATTGCTGGGCAGCGGGGGAGCCTTTGGAAGCCACTTTGTCAGGAAGGGAGAAAATGAAAAATTCATTTTCTCCCATGGGAATCTGCCTTTTCTCACTGTTGCCACAGTGGAACAGTCCCTTCCCATCCCTCTTTTCTGGCAGTCCCTCACCTGCAGCAGCCTCTTGGCAGAAGAGCCTTGCTGGAAATCCTGCCTCCACACCAACATGGCCCAGAATCCCCCCTTTTGTCAAATGAAGTTCTCCCAACAGAATTCTGTTCTTGGGGAGGACTCTGCAGGTCCCTTGATTGCCACCAGAAAATTTTTAGGAAAGCCAAGGCAGAGGAAACTTCTGGAGAGAAGTTCCCCATCCCACACCTGGCCCTGCTGGGGACCCCTCCCTGCATTTCACCCCTACAACCCTTTTTTGGTGCCAGGGGCTCTGCTGACCCCTCTGCCACCCCCCAGAAAGGGGGGGACAGCCCTTACCAATGCAGGCCTGCTTGGTGGGGGTGCTCTGGAAGCCCTCGTGGCACTTGCAGTGGTAGGAGCCCGGGGTGTTGACGCAGTCGCCGTGGACGCAGGGGCTGCTCGAGCACTCGTCCACATCTGCACGGGGGGGAAAACCCCCCCTGTGAGGGACCCTGAGGCACAGCAGAGCCCAGGAGCAGGAAGAGCAGCCTGGAGGAGCTCTGGGAGCTTTGGAGCAGCCCCTACTCACCGATGCACTCCCCTCGGACGTCCTGCTTGTAGCCCATGTTGCACTCGCAGCGGTAGCTGGACGGGGTGGGGATGCAGCGCCCGTTCAGGCACAGGTTGGTGAAGTGTTTGCAGATGTCGATGGTCTGGTTCAGCGTGGCCGTTCCTGGGGGGCACAGGGAGGGTTGGAGAACCCTTGGCTGAAGCACTGGGAAGAGTTATGGAGCCCTGGGATGTCCCCAGGACTCAGGATGGGGTGGCAGTTCCTGGGGGACACAGGGAGGGTTGGATGTCCCCAGGACTCAGGATGGGGTGGCAGTTCCTGGGGGACACAGGGAGGGTTGGGGAACCCTGGGATGTCCCAGGAGCTCTCTGGGGGGCTGTCAGAGGGGTGCAAGGTGGGGAAGACAAGACTGAGGTGGTGATGGGAAAGCTCTGTTCCTATCTGGAGCTTTTGGGAGCCTATTTGGGAACCAGGGAGCGATTCCAGACCAGAGCCAGCCTCACTGGATCTGAGTGTGGGCTCAGCATCAGTGCCACATCCCAGCTCTCCCCCGAGCCTGTGTCCAGCTGGGAGCAGCATTCCAGCCCTGGGGAAGCCGCCCTGGGGCTGGGCAGCTGGGACAAAGCCGGCACAAAGCCGGAATTACCAGACAAAGCCGGAATTACCGATGCTGGAGCTCCCCGGGCCCATCCCGGGCAGCCCCGGGATCCCGCCCTGTCCGTTCGCCCCGTTGGGGCCGATGCCCCCGGGCCCGTTGAGCCCCGGCCCGACCCCGTTGGGCCCAAATCTGGGAATTCCTGGGAAGTTCCCGGGGAAGCCTGGCACGACCGGGAGTCCCTCGATGCAGAGCCTGCGGTACTCGTCTGAAACAAAACAGAGCTTTGGCAGCAGTGCCCGGATCCCCTGAGGGGAGCAAAGGGTAGGACCCGGTGGGAATGGGAATAGGAAATGAAGGGAATGGGGCAGAAGGACCAGCAGGGATTGAACACCCCTCACCCCATGGCAGGGAATGGGGCAGAAGGACCAGCAGGGATTGAACACCCCTCACCCCATGGCAGGGCACAGCTTGCCAGGGGGTCTGGCAGAGGATTTTTGGGACAGCTGGCACCGAGGGGTCCCTCCAGCCAGGGAAAGGCACGGGGGAAGCTCTGCCCTGCTCAGAGCTGGGCTGAAGGCGGGGATGGATGCACAGGGGTGTGGCTCCATCCCTGCGCCTCCTCCTGCCTGGGCTCACCAAGGTTCAGCTGTGGTGGGAGCCAAGGGCAGGAGCAGGAGGAGGACAGGGATCAATCCTTGCCTCAGGTGAGGCCCAGGTAGGAGGAGCAGCACCCCCGGGTGATGGGGTTGGGCTTTTCCCGCAGGTGACAAGGGATGGGACAGGAGGGAGTGGCCTCAAGCTGTGCCAGGGAGGGTTAGGTTGAGATCCCTCCCAACCCATCCCAGGGTTCCACAACCCTCAGGTTTCCTTCTTCCTCATGCTTAGACCAAAGTGGATCCAAAAAGGGCTCTTCAGGCAGGCAAAGCCCTCAGTGAAACCCTCCCAAGCCTGTCTGAGCCCAGGGCTTGGGCAGGCTCAGCAAGGTACCAGGGAAAGGTTGGGAAAAACTCCTCATGGAAACGATGGCTTTGGCAAAGGAGCGCCCATCCCCGGAGGGGTGTAAAAGCCACGGGGGGGTGGCACTTGGGGACAGGGTTTGGTGGCTCTTGCAGAGCTTTCCCAACCTCATTTCACACCAGGCAGAGTTTTGGGGTGCCGGGTTCTGGGGTGTCACTCACCCGAGCCCCGCACGGGGCACATCTCGGGGGTCTGGCCGATGGCCCAGCAGCGACCCGAGTCACAGCAGCACTGCATCCTGCTGGCCTGGCCCGGCACCTCCCCCGCGCAGCGGCCGCCCAGCAGCGCAGAGAAACACGTGCCAAGGCGCTGGTCTGCGGGGACAGCGTGGGGACAGCGCGGGGACAGCGTGGGGACAGCGTGGGGACAGCGTGGGGACAGCAAGGGGACAGCATGGGGACAGCGTGGGGACAGCGTGGGGACAGCGTGGGGACAGCAAGGGGATGGGGATGGGGAGAGGGACAGAGAGAGGGATGGGGATGGGGAGAGGGACAGAGAGAGGGATGGGGATGGGGACAGGGGCAGGGATGGGGACAGGGATGGGGATGGGGAGAGGGACAGGGACAGGGAGAGAGAAAGGGAAAGGGACAGGGAAAATGACAGGAACAGGGACAAGGACAGGGAGAGGGAAAGGGACAGGGATGGGGACAGGGACAGACACAGGGAGAGGGACAGAGAGAGGGACAGGGAGAGGGATGGGGATGGGGACAGGGAGAGGGACAGGGGCCGAGATGGGGACAGGGATGGGGATGGGGACAGGGAGAGAGAAAGGGAAAGGGACAGGGAAAATGACAGGGACAGGGACAAGGACAAGGACAAGGAGAGGGAAAGGGACAGGGATGGGGACAGAGAGAGGGACAGGGATGGAGAGAGAGAGAGACAGGGGCAGGGATGGGGACAGGGAGAGAGACAGGGAAAGGGACAGAGAGAAAGACAGGAACAGAGACAAGGACAGGGAAAGGGGCAGGAGCAGGGAGAGGGACAGGGATGGGGACAGGGACAGGGAGAGAGAAAGGGAAAGGGACAGGGAAAAGGACAGGAACAGGGATGAGGACAGGGAGACGGAAAGGGACAGGGGGAGGGACAGGAAGAAGACACACACGGTCACAATGTGCCACCACCACCCTCTCAGGCAGCTCCTGAGGGCCCATTCCCGATGGAATCTCTCCCGGCCATCCCCTCTCTCAGCCTGGCCCCCCTGACCCCAACCCTGGCCCTGCTGGGGGGGGTTTGTGGCTCCTGGCCAAGGCCCAGGGGACTGAGGGGTCTCTCACACCCAGCAGGCTCCACCTGGCACCAATCCCTCCGGGAAAACCTGGAATCTTCCCCTCCTTGCTCTCCCACCTTGCTTTTTCTCAAGTGGGTTAATGAGGGGGAAAGTCTCCCGGGATGTGGCTGCCACTTCCCGGGAGTGTAATTGGAATTAATTGCCCGGGGCTGTTTGATCTGTGGGCTCTGGGTGCATTCTGCTCCCAGCACAGCTTGGGGACCCGCAGGGGACAGTGACCCCAGTCCAAACCAGCAGCTCCTTCCTCAGGCACGGCCCCCACCCCTGCCCAGAGCTGGATTCAGAGGGAATTGCTCCTTTCAGGAAACTTTATCCACCAAAAACACCCGCAGACACCAAGTCAGACCTGGAGAAGGGGAATTTGAAAGCAGGGATTGAATGCAAAACTGGATCAGCCCCTAATCCTCAGGAAGGGGAGGAGAAGCCCTGGGGGTGTTTGGGTCCCAGGGCACCACTTTGCACAAAACCCCAGAAAAGCAGAAAATGCTGCAGGAGAGAGGGGAGGGGAAATTCCAGCTGGGATTAGAGGGAGCTCAGAGGTGGGGATTGAGTCCAGGGGGCTCAGGGGGTGACCAGGTCCAGCCAGGATGGCAGAGCAGGAGGGGGAGGTGGTCCTGCTCATCCTGAGGGGATTCCAGGCTGGATCTGGGGGTCTGGCAGGGCCTGCACCCCTCCCATGGAGGGGGTCCTGATGCCAGGAGAAGCAGGAGAGATTATCCAGCACAGCCAGTCCCACAGAGCTGGGCTGGTGGGAGGTGTCCTGGATGAGCTCTGAGATCCCTCCCAACCCATTCCAGGATTCCACAACCCTCAGGTTCCCTTTTTCCTCTTGCTTAGACCAAAAAAAGGGCTCTTCAGGCAGGCAAAACCCTCAATGAAACCTTCCCAAGCCTGTCTGAGCTCAGGGCTGGGCCAGGCTCAGCAAGACCCAGGACTGGAGGTGCTGAATCTGCTGCTGCTGCCCGAGGAGAGGCACAACCCAAACCCTCCAGAGCTTTGCTGCACTCCCAGGAAAAGAAAGAAAAAAAAAAGAGCTCAAAAAAGGCCAGAGCAGGAGTGCTGAGTGGCAGGGAGGGAGGGAGGGAGGGAAGGAAGGAACACCATGTGCACGTCTGGGAATGCACTGAAAGGCCATTTTTCTTCATTTGGAAATCATTCTTTTAAGCTGCTCTGGAAGAGGAACCCTTTGCAGCAGGGCAAATCCACAGAGCACCCCCAGGTGCTGGAGCAGCTCCTGGTGCTGCCTGCAGAGCCCTGACCAGCAGCAATGAGTGAGGCTCTCATGGACTGGCCTTTTGTGTCCAGCCCAGGTGCTTGAATGGTTCCACCAATGTTCCTCTGGGTTTTTCTCCTGCTGGGGTTTGACTGGGGCAGGCACTGAAAGCAGCTCCTGGCACTGGGGGGCAGCTCCAGCTCTGGGTGTTGCTGTGCCAGCTGTAAAAACTTTTCTTTTTGAGATGATTGCAGTGCCATAAAAAAGGGGGTTTGCTTTGCTGAGAAGGGAGGGGAATGGAGCAAGTGCCCCTAAATACCTTTCCTGTGGCCACCTCCAGGGTGACATTGTCCCCTCTCCTGATGCTTTAAAAGTGCCCACATTATTTATCCATCTCCACTTTCCCAACTGCTCCCTTGCTTTATTCCATGGGATGGAAACCTGGAACCCCAAACCCTCCAAACGAGCCCCCCTCGAACAGAACTGGCAAGATTTGGGTACCAGGGCAGCCCCACCCCAGCAGGAGCTGTGGGTCCTGCCAAAACAAACCCAGCCTGTCCCAAAAAGGAGCTCAGGAAAGGCTGCAGCACCCAGAGCCAGCCCAGGTGGAGTCAGAGTCCACTGCAGCTAAATCAGCTCGGCACTATTTTTAAATCTGGGCTTTCTAATTTTATTTATTTTCGTTTCTTGAAGCTCTTGGTTTCAAGGAAAGTGGGGAATGTCCACATGACTCATCCCAGAGCTGTCACACCCCTCTGGGCTCATGGCAGGGGCTGGGAAACAGCAGGAAAAAATTCCATTCCTATTAAAATCTATCAGTTTCCCAAACAACAGGACTTGGGCTTTACTTTTTACTCACACTTCACAACATTTTTTCCCCTCCTGGAACTAAAACATTCAATCCTGCTCCAGAATCCGTGGCTAGAAAAGAATTTGGAGCTGATTTTTTTTCTTTTTTTTCTGAATTCATTTCCACAGAAAGCTGTGCCTGCACCACCAATCCCTGCCTGTGCTGGTAGAATTCCTCTTCCCAAATCTCCCCATCCTCATCTTCCTGAAGGCAAATGGACTTTCAGACCAGGGGGAAAAACCCCTGCGATTTATTTGCTGAGTGTGAGTAACCACAGAGCTGCTCCTCTATCCCAGGAACTGGGGTCTGATACCAATGGACCATCAAACATTTACAGGGAAGGAGTTTTGATCTGTTAAAAACTCAAAAAATTCACTCCAGGCTCTGGAGGTTGGGGTCAGCACAGCTCAGGCTGGGGAAAACTCCCTCTGGACTGGGGCCAGTCTGGGGCTTTGGAATGGGAACACCTGGAGTGGGCCAGGGCTGAGGGGGAGCAGCTCAGAGCAGCCCCAGGGAGCTGGGATGGGGATTTGGGATTCCCACAGCAGCCTGGGAAGGGCTTTGGGGCCAGAACTGGGGAGCTGGCGGGGGGAAGGAGGGTGGGAATGGGGAAAGGAGGGCAGGAATGGAGAAAGGAGGGTGGGAATGGGGAAAGGAGGGCAGGAATGGGATGCTGTGGGGGGAAGGAGGGCAGGAATGGGATGCTGTGGGGGGAAGGAGGGCAGGAATGGGATGCTGTGGGGGGAAGGAGGCTCCCAGGGAATGTGGAAGAGGTCCCCTGGCAGCCCCACAGGGATGGGGGTCTGTCTGTGCATCTCTCCCCGGGATCCAGAAGGATCCAGAGAAGCAGCTCAGGGCTAAGAACTCTTTCCCAAAGGCTGAATTCAGGGATGGAGCCAGCTGAGCCCCGTGGAATATCAGCCTGGAGCAGTTGGGATTTATGAGCCGTGGTGGGAGCAGGAAGCAGCAGGAGGAGGTGATAAAATTCCCTGATTGTTTTCCCTGGTTCCCCAAGCCCTGGAGCCCTTTCCCTGTCCCTCTGCAGAGCAGGGATGTGCAGCTGGGGGCTGTCCCTGTGTCCCTCTGTGCTCCGGGGAGGGTTCCACACCCCAAACCCACAGCCAGCCCAGTCGGACTGGGAGCGCTGGTGGAAAACACCAGAACAGGAGGGGAGGGAGAGTGTCTGGGATCCTCCTGCAAACTGGGAATACCCAGATGGGATATTCTGTGAGAGGAGCACGGGGATCCCTCCTCACTGCCCCCACATTCCATCCCCACACCTTCCTCCCAATCCTCTTCCTCACTGCCCCCACATTCCCAGCCCCACGCCTTCCTCCCAATCCTCCTCCTCACTGCCCCCACATTCCCATCCCCAAGCCTTCCTCCCAATCCTCCTCCTCACTGCCCCCACATTCCAGCCCCACGCCTTCCTCCCAATCCTCCTCCTCACTGCCCCCACATTCCCATCCCCACACCTTCCTCCCAATCCTCCTCCTCACTGCCCCCACATTCCCAGCCCCACGCCTTCCTCCCAATCCTCCTCCTCACTGCCCCCACATTCCCATCCCCAAGCCTGCCTCCCAATCCTCCTCCTCACTGCCCCCACATTCCCAGCCCCACGCCTTCCTCCCACCCCTCCTCCTCCTCCTCACATCCTTGCCAACCCTTCCCACCACTGATCCCCCCCAGCCCAAATTCTGGAGCGGCACCAAGCCCGAGAGAGCCCAGCCGGGCGCAGGACGGAGCAGCGAGCGCCTGGAAGAAGGAGCAATTCCCACCCATCCCGGCACCACTCCCAACCCCCTGTGCGGACACTCCCGGCCCCGATCCTGCCCCAAAAGCCGCATTTTCCCCCTCACCGAGGCAGCGGGAGCCGTCGGGGCTGCTGACGAAGCCGCGGGGGCAGGAGCACACGTAGCTGCCCGCGGTGTTGGTGCAGTCGCCGCCGTCGCACACGCCGGGGATGGCCCCGCACTCATCCACGTCTGCAAGGGAGGATGGAAAAGCCACGGGCAGGATGGAAAACGGCCCCTTCCCCACCCAAACCCGGGCAGTTGGGGTTTGGGGGTCAGGGGATGCTGGGGGTTATTAAAATTCTGCCATTCGTGGAGTTTCTGCTTCTCTCCACAGCCCCTCCCAGGGGGAGTTTGGGATGGACAGCGGGAAGAAATTCCTCCCAGAAAGAGGGATTGGACATTGGAAAGGGCTGCTCAGGGAGGGTTGGAGTCCTGCTCCCCAGAGCCCACCCAAATCCAGGGCACAGGGGATGGGATTTGGGTTTTGGGGGTCAGGGGATGCTGGGGGCCATGAAGGGTCTCCAAAATTCTCCCATTTTGGAGTCTCTGCTTCTCTCCACAGCCCCTCCCAGGGGAAATTTAGGATGGACAGCAGGAAGAAATTCCTCCCAGAAAGAGGGACTGGACATTGGAAAGGACTGCCAGGGAGAGTTGGAGTCCTGGTCCCTCAGGTGACCTTGGTCATGGTCTGCAAGTCCAGCCCCTGGTGATGGGTTAAACATGCAGACCCCTGTGGGCCCCTCCCAGCCCAGGATATTCCACAATTCCATTCTCTGATTATATTCCAGTCAAGAGGAGAAGACAAATTCCTGCTTGGCTCTTTAGGACTCTCCAGTTCTGCCCCTGGCCACCCCCTGAGGGGTCCCCTGAGCCCCCCGGTGCTGCTCTGGTTCTTTGATGCTCAGAGCCCCTCAAAAAGCCCTGAGAGCTCCCAGGGCAGCAGAGCAGAACACAGAAAACACCTCCCCCACCTGGGCCCCTGCAGCCAAAAAGAGATTTTATCAGCCAGCCTGCCCTGTCATTCAATCCCAGCCCTGCCCTGGGCTCCAGCTCTGCAAGGAAAAGAGCTTTGAGAAGGCAGAGTTGAAAAAACCCAGCCCAAAACTTGGTGTGGCACTGGGGAGGATCCCAGACCTGGGGCTGCTGACAGATCTGTGCCCCTGACATCCCTCCCTCACCCCAAGGCAGCACCAGGGCCAGCAGTGGATCCCATTCCTATGGAAAACCAGGGAACCCAAGAGGCTCCACCAAACTCCAGCTCCTTTTTTTCTGAAACCCCTTGAAAATCCCAGCGCTGAGGAGCAGGAAAAGAGCCCATTCCTGCAGGACTCCACATCCTGTGCTTCAGGAACCTGATCCCTGGGCTTTGTTGTCCTTTCAGTCCTTCCCCACCACATTTTCCTGCTCGGTTTTCCCTCTGTGAGTGTCCCGTGGTGGTTTGGAGCCGTTCAGGCAGCGCTGACCCAGTGGGATGGGTTCATTCCCCTCTCATTAACACCCAGCACCAGGGAGGGAATCCTGCCAGCTCCAGCCTGGCTCCTTCCCGACTTTTCCAACCTTCTGTTCAAAATTAAAGCAGGATCCTGTGCTCTGCTGCTCAGACAATGGCAGGATTCAAGGCAAACGTTGATTTTGGAGCCAGGCTCCACTGGCTGGGCTGGGATTGGAATTGGCCTCATCCTTAAGGCTGAAAAAGCTGGAAAACCAAAAGCTGCAGAGCCTCTGGAAGAGCTGGAGCTGCACAGAGTGCCCACAGAGCTGTGGGAGCCCCAACCTTTCCATGTGCTAAAAACCCAGGGTGTGATGGAGAAAACACCCCCAGGGCTCGTGCCTTGGGGTCACCAGGGACTCGCTGCCCTCCCCTCCCAGAAAGGAACCACAGAGGGCAAAATGGAAGCTCCAAACCACCCAAATCCAGGGAAATGAGCTCTGGATGGAGCCAAACCATGAGCTCTTCACAGGGGTTTTGTGAGGAAATGGAAAGTAAGTGGTTATGGAGTTCCATCCGCCTGTGGAAAACTCTGGGGAGCTTCATCTGGTGCAGGAACATGAGGAAATTCAGGATTTTGTGCCCTGGTGGCAAAAGCCTGGCCCGTGGGGGCATAAGGAGCACCTCACATCTAAAGGGGTGAGGAACAGAGGTGAGATTTGGAATCCCAGAATTTGTTCCCTCTGGCAGAATATCCTGGAGAGGCCAAAAATGGGCAAATCCTGGCTGAGGTTGTTGCACACAGCTTGCCTGGAGCCTTCCACTCCCTTTCCTGGTGTCTCTCCATGGAGATTT
>VYZP01049210.1:23416-89125 GCA_013400635.1 Hypocryptadius cinnamomeus | reverse complement strand
GGGAGGGACAGGGACTGGGAGGGACAGGGATTGGGATCAGAGAGAGACAGAGATTGGGATCAGGGAGAGACAGGGATTGGGAGAGACAGAGACTGGGATCAGGGATAGACCAGGGAGAGACAGGGACTGAGATCAGGAGAGAGACAAGGACTGTGAGAGACAGGGATCAGGAGTGACAGGATCACAGGGGAGAAAGGTTAAAATCAAATGCTCAGTGGAGCAAGGGATGCTCTGCTCACAGAGACCTTGGAACCCTGAAATGCTCGGGGTTGGAAAGAACCTTAAAGCTCAGCTCATCCCTGTCCCACAGGCAGGGACACCTCCCACTGTCCCAGGCTGGCCTTGGATATTTCCAGGGATTCCCTCTCTGGGAATTCCATCCCAGCCCCTCCCCAGCCTCACAGGGAACAATTCCTCTCCAATATTCCACCTAACCCTGCCCTCTGTCCATGGGAAGCCATTCCCTGGACATTCAGGACACAAGGGACCAGTGTCCCAGAGCCACCAGCCCAATCCCAGGGGAAGGAGCCAACCCCAAAGGATTGTTCCTGTTCTTCTCCAGATGTTTCCCAGCCTGAATCAATTGTTCCTGTTGTTCTCCAGGTGTTTTCCAATTGTTCCTGTTGTTCTCCAGGTGTTTTCCAGTTGTCCCTGTTGTTCTCCAGGTGTTTTCCAGCCTGGATCGTGGCTCTCCAGCCCCAGAGCTGTCTCAGCCCCTCAGGCTCCAGGGCAGGGAGGGGAGCAGCCCGAGGGTCTCCCTCAGGGGCTCCTTTCTCATGGAATACTTTCTCCAGCTCGTCATTTCCTTACTTCACCCAAACACAGCCACATTCCTCAAGTTTAACTGTTTGGACTTTTGCAGAAAAGAAAAAGCTGGCAGGGGCACTCTCTAAGGCCAGACATTCCAAGTGCTGGAAAAACACATCCAAAGGAAATTGTAAAGGGGGAACATTTTCTGAGCTTTCCTGTCCTATTTTTACTGTTTCCTGATGAAGTCTCGGCCTGATGAAACCCGAGAGAGTTTCAAGGAGGCACAAAGAGCACAGGGAAACATGGAGCTGGTGGTTCCAGAGCAGGAGGAATGGCTGGAAAAGTCAGAGCAGGGCTTGGAAACTCCTGGAAGAGCCCTCGGGGTCAGGACTTGTCCTGGTTGGGCAGGGGAGGGGCTGGGGTGGCACTTCCAGAGCTCCAGACTCTTCCCAAGCACTCAGGTGGAAACCTGGAACTGCCCAGAGTACCTTGGGAGAGACCACAGCTCCTGGAGCCCAGGGAAAAGCTCCTGGGAAAAGCTCCTGGATCCCAGGGGAAAACCCCTGGGAAAAGCTCCCAGATCCCAGGGAAAAGCTCCTGGGAAAAGCTCCTGGATCCCAGGGGAAAACTCCTGGGAAAAGCTCCTGGAATCCAGGGAAAAGCTCCTGGGAAAAGCTCCAGGGAAAAGCTCCAGAGAAAAGCTCCCAGATCCCAGGGAAAAGCTCCTGGAATCCAGGGAAAAGCTCCAAAGAAAAGCTCCTGGATTACAGAGAAGAGCTCCTGGGAAAAGCTCCTGGAATCCAGGGAAAAGCTCCTGGGAAAAGATCCAGGGAAAAGCTCCAGAGAAAAGCTCCCAGATCCCAGGGAAAAGCTCCAGAGAAAAGCTCCCAGATCCCAGGGAAAAGCTTCAGGGAAAAGCTCCTGGGAAAAGCTCCTGGATCCCAGGGAAAAGCTCCAGAGGGAAGATTTCATTTGGCTGGAAAAACAACCCCAAATGAAAAACCTCATCCCTGGAGCACAGGAGGAGCTCCAAACATCACCTGATGAGTCAAACTCAGTCATTTTTTCCTACTCGAGGGAGGATGGAATCAGAGCCATGACATCAAAATCCTTCATTTTGCTGTAAATCCATGAGCAACCCCTGGCCCCACAGCCTCAGCTTTTGTGGGCTGCAGCTTTTCCTCCCACACTGATGTAATGGGAGCTCAGGTTCCACAAAATATCCCCCAGCCACTCGTCCCTGAAGATGTCAGGGAGAGGGAGGAAATGATGCTGGAATTCTGTGAGTGCCTGCTCCGAGGGTATTTCCCTCTGGAGGGGGGAATTTCCTGGATGAGGTGTGAGGGGGGTTGTTCTGCTCCCAGTACAAAGCAGCCTCTTACTGGAGCTGCTCTCAGCACTCAGAAATTCACTTTATTCCAATTTAAAATTCAAATTATTTCTTGTTACGGCGGTGGCAAAGTAAATTCAAGTGAAGCCCTTAAGTAAATCTGGAATGGGATGGATTTGGGGTGGATGGGTTCTTTCTGTCAGGGATGGGGCTCACAGAATCCCAGGATTCTGGGGTTGGACATCACCCAGTCCAGACCTGGAGCAGGTGACACAGAACCAGGTGGGTTTGGAGTCTCCAGACAGGGAGAATCCCCAGCTCCCTGGGCAGCTGTTCCAGGGCTCTGCCACCTCCAGGGAAAGAAGTTTTCCCTCCTGCTGAGGTGGAATTTCTTGTGTTCTGTTTGTGTTTATGCTCCTCCCTCATCACTCCAGTGATCAACGCAGAGAATTCCACCTCTGGCAGGAGCCAGGACTGGAATCCCTGGCTCTGTGAGGAGATTTATCCCTTCTCCCTGTCAGGAAAAGGCTTCAGGCTCTGCTTTGAGTTCATCCTGCTCCAGGAAAACCCTTGGGAATGAGGACTGGAGCTGAAGTGGGAGCTACAGGAGGTGCTGGAATCTCCTTCTGGAGACCCCCAAGGATCCCTGTGGACCCACCAACACCCCCTGGAGCAACAGGACACGACTCCTGCTGCTCAGAGACTCCTCTCAGCAGCCCTGGGGATGGAGTTTTCCCTGGGGAGGGTGAAGCTGTTCCCTGGCTCCTAGATTTTCTCTGGAAGGTCAGTCCCAGGCACTCACCTGGCTGCAAACCCCCCAGGACCCCGTTCCCAGCCCAGCAGAGCAGGCTCTGTTTGTCTTGGCAGGGAGGAGCAGTGTGGACACAGCTGCAGGATTTGTTTTGTCTCTCACACAAGTCTGGCTCAGCCAAATCTCTGCAGGCTTTGTGAAAATGCTCCTTTATGTAAAGAATTTTATACAAACGGCCCCAAAGTCTGCCCCTGCTCAGCCCCTGCCTCTTCCCCTCTCTCCACACACAGGACACTTGGATTTTGCAGCCTTCTCCAGAAGTTTCCCTCAGGAATTTCCAGCTCTCTGCTCACACAGAGCAGATGTCTGGGTGGATTTGGGAATCTCAGTGCTTCAGGAGAAAAAATGAGGAGGAGCTCCCCAGGAGCTCTGGGTTCAGGGGTTTGGGGGAAAACTCCTGGGTTGAGCCCTCCAGAGAGAAATCCTCCTAATTTTCCATAACTAAAGAAATTCCTGTGTGTTGGGAAAAGGCAAGGAGAGGGCTTAAAGAATCTGTAACTGCTGCAAAACAGGAGAATTGTCCACAAAACTGGGGATGTCCCATCCCTGGAAGCATCCAAGGCCAGGCTGGAGCAGCCTGGGATAGTGGAAGGTGCTCCTGGATGGTTTTAAGCTCCCTTCCAACCCAAACCACTCCACAATTCCCTGATTCTACAAAGAAGGAGACCAGAACAAGGCAAGGTGACTCCAGGGGACGTGTGGAGGCTTTCACGGAGCTTTCCCTTCTCTGCAGCCAACAAATGAGGCTCAGACTTCAGCAGAGGCCTTGAAAGGGGCTCAGCTGCACCCTGAGCTGCAGGAGATGCTTTTGGAGCCCTGGGATTTTGCACAGCCCCGTGGAACTGGGTGGATTCCTGCTGCCTGGAACCCAGCTGCTGCTGATCCTCTAAACCAGGGGGGAAAATCCCAGGAAAGGCCAGAGCAGCCCAGTCCTTGGGAATGGAGTTACACAGAACAAGCCCAGTCCTGGGAGAGGCTGGAAAATCAGGATATTTCCAGGTGCTTTGATCTCAGATCTGGGAGTTCAAACATTGGCTCCGTGTTTCAGTTTCATTTCGGATCTGGGCCACTCCAAACCTCGCCAAAAATCCTATCAGAGCTGGGAGTGTCCATGTGAGCCAGCGGGAAAGGGAGGAATTCCTGCCTCAGCCCAACCTCAGTCATACCCACAGAGCCCAAATCTTCTCCTGCACACACCCCCAGCAAATCCACCCGGGGAATTCCATCCCACAGCCAGGAATCCACCAGCACAAATGCAACAAAATCCAGCACTAAACGCAGAGAGTGAAAGGCAGCCTGGGTTTCCCCTGGCCCAGAGCTGTGCCCTGGCAGTGCAGGGGCTGTGGCACTCCTCACCTCTCTCGCACTGGGGCCCGGTGAAGCCGTAGACGCAGGCGCAGCGGTTGGGGCCGATGCACCTGCCCCCGTTCTGGCAGCCGTTCTCACACACAGCTGCGAGGGAAAACAGAGAATTCCATCACTCCTGCTCCTGGAGAACCCCCTCCCTGGTGCTGGCAGAGCTTGGCGTGTCACCTCCACGGCGGTTGGAGTGGCGGAGTTGGGAATATCAGCTCCGTGTTCTCCCAGCCGGAGAGAACGCAGAGAAATCTGAGATTTTGGTTCTTTTTCCCTGGGAAAATTGTTCCCTGTTTCTGCCTGGGCCCCCTTCTGCAGAGGCCATAAACTCCTCTTGCACTGGGGAGGAATTCCTGCCCTCTGGAATCTCGGTTCCCTCAGGTCAGCGTTGGGATTTCAGTGGGATGAGCGGATACAAACAGGAAAATGCACACAGGGAATGACAGCAGCTGGAATGGGAGAAGGGGAGGATGGCTGGGCAGGGATTTAATCCCAGTGCCCAGAGCAAGGAACTGAGGTCTGAGCAGCACTTGGGTCTTCCCTGACTGAAAATATTCCTGACTTAAATATTCCTGACTTAAGATATTCCTGATTTGAGATATTCCTGATTTAAGATATTCCAGACTTAAAATAGTCCTGACTTAAACTGAGTCCTGCCACCCCGAGCTGGAGCCCTGCACTCAGGGCTGGAGCCAAAGGAAGTTTCTGTTAGAAATCATGGATTGATGGAATGTGCAGAGCGGGAGGAGCCCCCCAGGCCCCTGCCCTGCCCGGAGCCCCCTCAGTGCCCAGCTCCCAGCTCTGCTCCGGGCTCTGGGATGGGGCCAGGGGGATGCAGAGCTCCCCAGCCTGCCGGGATGTGCTGCCAGAGGAGCAGAGGGGCTGAGCTGGAGCAGCACGTAGCGAGGGCTGCACGTCCCAGCTCGGCCCGGGCTGCTGCTGCTCCTGAGAATTTTCCCAAGTTTTTGCTGCTCAGGGTGAAATTTTCCATCTGGAGCCTCTGCCTCCGGCTGAACGTTGGGGAAAGTTTCAGCACTGAGGGATTGGGCGGAGCTGAGGGGGAGGTTGGGGAGAATTGGGGGATTTTTGTCTTCAAAAATCTTCAACGGGTGTGATTCCCACGTGGATCCAGAGATTTGGAATTTGGGAAGTTCTAACTGATCTAATTGAGGAGAGATTCTCTCAGAGATATTGTGCTTATTGCTAACTAAAGGCTTTTTAAAATGTTTTACATGCTAGAATATGTATATTATATAAAAATATATATCATTTATAATTTATATAATGATATAATAATAATTGTAACATACTAAACATAATTATATCATTATAATATAGTGAGACAATATATAATTATAGAGATGTATAACTGTACAAAGGTGCACATTATATATAATATATTGTGCATATTTTATCTCACATATAATAATATTCTCTCATTATAATAGTATATGAGATATTATGAATATACTATACATTACATTCTATATTATTAATATATTATATATTAGAAGATATAACATCTATATATTCTATATTATCTATATATTACATACAGATAATATAGCATATACAATACTACCCACATCTATTGTTTATATTATAGTAGATTGAAAAATCTATTTTATACTAATATATTATACATTATACTGGGAAATCAATTAACCCATTAATTATGTCTAATATCTGTATTTTGATACAGAGCTGTGTTGGTCACGAGAGAGGGATGAGATTCCGAGGGAAGGAGAACATGGTGCTGATGTTGGAGTGGCCTGGGTGCCCTTCCCTATTCCTATTCCCATTCCCATCCCCATTCCCATTCCCATCCCCATTCCCATTCCCATTCCCATCCCCATTCCCATCCCACCTCCCATTCCCATTCCCATCCCCGTTCCCATTCCCATCCCCCCTCCCATTCCCATTCCCGTTCCTGTTCCTGTTCCTATTCCCATCCCTGTTCCTGTTCCTATTCCCATCCTTGTTCCCAGTCCCATCCCCGTTCCCATTCCCATCCCCCCTCCCATTCCCATTCCCGTTCCTGTTCCTGTTCCTATTCCCATCCCTGTTCCTGTTCCTATTCCCATCCTTGTTCCCAGTCCCATCCCCGTTCCCATTCCCATCCCCCCTCCCATTCCCATTCCCATCCCCATTCTCATTCCTGTTCCCGTTCCCAGACTCACGCTGCCCGCAGTAGGTGCCGGTGAATCCCTTCTGGCACAGGCAGGACTCCTCGGAGCAGCTGCCCCCGTTCATGCAGCGCACGCTGCAGCTCTGCACTGGGGACAGGGACAGGGACAGGGTCACCCCCAGGAATTCCTGTCCTGGAAGGGACTCCCGGGGGTCACAGGTCCAGCTCCTGACTCCAGACACCCCAACAATCCCATCCCTGCCCCAGAGGGTTTTCCAAAGGCTCCTGGAGCTCTGGCAGGGTTGAGGCTGTGCCCATTCCCTGGTGAGCCTGCGCAGTGCCAGCACCCTCGGAGGCAGAGCCTTTCCCTGAGCTCCATCCCAGCCCTCGTTCCCCACAAACCAAAGGCATCCATCCGTCCACCCATCCATCCGTCCACCCATCCATCCATGCCTCCATCCATCCATCCATCCATCCATCATCCATCCATCCATCCATCCATCCATCCATCCATCCATCCATCCATCCATCCATCCATCCATCCATCCATCCATCCATCCATCCATCCATCCATCCATCCATCCATCCATCCATCCATCCATCCATCCATCCATCCATCCATCCATCCATCCATCCATCCATCCATCCATCCATCCATCCATCCATCCATCCATCCATCCATCCATCCATCCATCCATCCATCCATCCATCCATCCATCCATCCATCCATCCATCCATCCATCCATCCATCCATCCATCCATCCATCCATCCATCCATCCATCCATCCATCCATCCATCCATCCATCCATCCATCCATCCATCCATCCATCCATCCATCCATCCATCCATCCATCCATCCATCCATCCATCCATCCATCCATCCATCCATCCATCCATCCATCCATCCATCCATCCATCCATCCATCCATCCATCCATCCATCCATCCATCCATCCATCCATCCATCCATCCATCCATCCATCCATCCATCCATCCATCCATCCATCCATCCATCCATCCATCCATCCATCCATCCATCCATCCATCCATCCATCCATCCATCCATCCATCCATCCATCCATCCATCCATCCATCCATCCATCCATCCATCCATCCATCCATCCATCCATCCATCCATCCATCCATCCATCCATCCATCCATCCATCCATCCATCCATCCATCCATCCATCCATCCATCCATCCATCCATCCATCCATCCATCCATCCATCCATCCATCCATCCATCCATCCATCCATCCATCCATCCATCCATCCATCCATCCATCCATCCATCCATCCATCCATCCATCCATCCATCCATCCATCCATCCATCCATCCATCCATCCATCCATCCATCCATCCATCCATCCATCCATCCATCCATCCATCCATCCATCCATCCATCCATCCATCCATCCATCCATCCATCCATCCATCCATCCATCCATCCATCCATCCATCCATCCATCCATCCATCCATCCATCCATCCATCCATCCATCCATCCATCCATCCATCCATCCATCCATCCATCCATCCATCCATCCATCCATCCATCCATCCATCCATCCATCCATCCATCCATCCATCCATCCATCCATCCATCCATCCATCCATCCATCCATCCATCCATCCATCCATCCATCCATCCATCCATCCATCCATCCATCCATCCATCCATCCATCCATCCATCCATCCATCCATCCATCCATCCATCCATCCATCCATCCATCCATCCATCCATCCATCCATCCATCCATCCATCCATCCATCCATCCATCCATCCATCCATCCATCCATCCATCCATCCATCCATCCATCCATCCATCCATCCATCCATCCATCCATCCATCCATCCATCCATCCATCCATCCATCCATCCATCCATCCATCCATCCATCCATCCATCCATCCATCCATCCATCCATCCATCCATCCATCCATCCATCCATCCATCCATCCATCCATCCATCCATCCATCCATCCATCCATCCATCCATCCATCCATCCATCCATCCATCCATCCATCCATCCATCCATCCATCCATCCATCCATCCATCCATCCATCCATCCATCCATCCATCCATCCATCCATCCATCCATCCATCCATCCATCCATCCATCCATCCATCCATCCATCCATCCATCCATCCATCCATCCATCCATCCATCCATCCATCCATCCATCCATCCATCCATCCATCCATCCATCCATCCATCCATCCATCCATCCATCCATCCATCCATCCATCCATCCATCCATCCATCCATCCATCCATCCATCCATCCATCCATCCATCCATCCATCCATCCATCCATCCATCCATCCATCCATCCATCCATCCATCCATCCATCCATCCATCCATCCATCCATCCATCCATCCATCCATCCATCCATCCATCCATCCATCCATCCATCCATCCATCCATCCATCCATCCATCCATCCATCCATCCATCCATCCATCCATCCATCCATCCATCCATCCATCCATCCATCCATCCATCCATCCATCCATCCATCCATCCATCCATCCATCCATCCATCCATCCATCCATCCATCCATCCATCCATCCATCCATCCATCCATCCATCCATCCATCCATCCATCCATCCATCCATCCATCCATCCATCCATCCATCCATCCATCCATCCATCCATCCATCCATCCATCCATCCATCCATCCATCCATCCATCCATCCATCCATCCATCCATCCATCCATCCATCCATCCATCCATCCATCCATCCATCCATCCATCCATCCATCCATCCATCCATCCATCCATCCATCCATCCATCCATCCATCCATCCATCCATCCATCCATCCATCCATCCATCCATCCATCCATCCATCCATCCATCCATCCATCCATCCATCCATCCATCCATCCATCCATCCATCCATCCATCCATCCATCCATCCATCCATCCATCCATCCATCCATCCATCCATCCATCCATCCATCCATCCATCCATCCATCCATCCATCCATCCATCCATCCATCCATCCATCCATCCATCCATCCATCCATCCATCCATCCATCCATCCATCCATCCATCCATCCATCCATCCATCCATCCATCCATCCATCCATCCATCCATCCATCCATCCATCCATCCATCCATCCATCCATCCATCCACCCATCCTTTTACTTCCTTAAGGAATCCACCCCAACCAAACCTTTCCAGCTTTGTCCTTCCTGCAGGATTTCCTGCAGACGAGGGCATGGATAATTCCTGATGTCCCCCTGTCTCTGACACAACACATTCTTTTCTGTCAGGATTTTATACTTTGCCAATATTTTCCCACCCTTTTTATCATTTTTTTCCATTATTGCTCCATTTTCAACCCTTTTCACACTTTGGGCTGTCTAATCTTCCAAATTCCTCCCTATCAAAGCCTTCTGAGGAGTTTGGGGGAGATGGAATTTCCTTGGTGGAGGAAAATCATCAGCTTTAAGATATTTCTCCTCCTTTTGCAAACAGAACGTGGCCTCCTTGACAAGATCCAGTTACTGGGAGAGGGGGTTTTTTTAAGGAATTTGGAAAGAAAAGCACGAATCCTCTATTCTTCCATGTGAGAGCTCAGCTTTCCCACGGGATTATGACCCACTGGATGTGACTGAGGCACTGCAGGAAAACAATAGCAATAAATAAATTGGAAAGTTTTATCCTGCTCTGGACACCAAGTGCTGGCTTTAACTGTTTCCTCACTCCATGTTGAAGGAATTTGGGATTAAAGCAGCCTAAAGAGGGATTTTTGGGGCTCAACAGTGAGTTACAAACACAACTTTCCCTCTGGAATGCCTGGAACAACACATTCCTCCTCTGGAAGGTGTGACCACTCCAACTGCAAGGCCTGAGGTTGGAGCAAATCATGTGAAAAGGGTATTCCACACAAAAACCCCACGGAGAGCCCAGCTCTGGCTGCCAGGGGAGGAGGGGCTGGGACCTGGCAGCTCCAGGGGTGGATTTATGGGATGGAAGCTCAGCTGTGGCTCCTCCAACACCAATTCCAGGCTGGGAAGAGCTGGGGCCTGTCCAGGAGCAGCAGGACTCACGAGTGTCCAAGTGGGAGAATTCAGGTTTTTGGGAATGCTGGGAGCAGGGAGGGCTGGGCTGGGAAGTCTCAGTGCTCCAAGTGCTCGGCACAAGGGCTGGACATGGGATCTGGGGCTGGGCTGGATCCATCCCCATGTCTGCTCGTCTTCCTCCCTCTCCATGGCCAGGGATCAGCCCAGATTTAGATGGGAGTTGAATCCTTCAGGAAACGGAGCTCCAGGCTTCAAAGCCTTGCCTGGATCATCAGACAGGAGGCTGCTCCGACTGGGAAAAGGCTCCAATCTGGAAAACACTTCCCTACAGCCCTCAGCTCGCTCAGGCAGCCCTGGGGAAGCAGAGAGGGCTGGGGAGGGGCTGGGTGTCAGAGCTGTCCCCATGGCAGGGCTGCTCCTGGCACATCCCGAGCCCCACACCACAGGGAGCTCGGGATCAGGTCCAGTGGAGCTCAAGAATTTGGGGGTTCAGGGTTTGGGGACAGGAAGAGCCCTGATCCTCGTCCAGAAATTTCCAACCAACTGGCAAACATCCTTCCAGGTCCCATTTCTGACTCCTGCCATGATCCCAAAATCCCTGAGGTCCCATCACCTTCTGATTTATTGGGGAATCCCAGACAGGTTTGGGCTGGAGGGGCTCTTAAAGCTCATCCCATTCCACCCCTTCCACAGGCAGGGACCTTCCACTGCCCCAGGCTGCTCCAAGCCCTGCCCAACCTCAGATTGTCCAAGCCTGGCTCTGTTGGAACCCCCTGGGGATCTGGAATGCAGAGGAGCTCTTCCAACCAGGAATTTCAAGGCTTTGCCAGGGTAGCAGAGGCCAAAGTTGTAGGAAAAGGAGGAATGACAGGAAAAGGAGGAATGACAGGAAAAGGAAAAATGACAGCTCATCCTCATTAACTTTTTCCAGGATTGGATTGGACTGGATTTGTCCTACAAATTATTGGAAGGGATCAGTGGCTCCACCAGGGATCAGCTGTGGGGTTTTTGTCTCAACTCACTCACTACTCCCCCTAAACAGAGAGCACTTCAGAGCACTCCTAAAACATCCTTACTCCCTGGAGTAGGAAACCAAGCAGGAATCGCCGCTCTTTGTTATTCCAGAGGAGGTACCGGTGGCTTTTCTTGCCTCTGGAATGCACAATTTGTCTGCTTTTCCACAGAAATCCAGCCCCCAACAGCGAATTCCAGATTGGAGGAGCCCCTGCAGAGAAGCCCCCCCCTCTCCCAGGCAGCCCAGGCTCCCGGGAATGCCAGGGCCGTGCCCAGATGGATGCAGGGCTCTCGGCATTCCTGGAATTCCTCCCTGATTGCTCCCACATGGACCCTGACTCCCGCAGTTTGGTGGCTCCAGCACCTTCTCCTCCCCGAGGGCTGCAGGCTCCGCTGCTTCCCGGGGATCTGCCGGGAGATCTGGGGCACAACGTGGCACTTGGGAAGCAGATCCCAGAAATTTCCTTCTCCCAGGCACCCCCTGACTGTGGCTTTGAGGGGTCACTTTATCACAAAGGCTCCTCTGCAGCTGGGCACTGATGGAAAATTAATCCTTGGGATGTCTCTCTCCATCCTTAAAAAAACTCCAAAATCCCATTTATTACTGCAGGAAAAACCCTCAGGGAAAGCACCCCAAACCACAAAATATATTCTGAAACATGGAATATTTGGTGAGCTCTGCCCAGTCCGGGGTGGAGCTGCAGGGATTCGATTCCTTTCCCTTCTGGGAGAGCACAGAAGCCCCGGGATCAGCAGGAGAATTCCCTCACCTCCAGCTGAGCCGCAGTTGGGGGAGAGCTGTCCATTGGAGCAGGTGCACATGTTGGGCCGGGAGCAGAATCCATCCCCGCAGGAATTCCTGCAGATTGCTGCAGGCACACAAGGATTATTACACTGGGATCGCACCTTGGGAATTCCCAGAGCTGGCTCTGCCCCTGGGTTCATCCCTCGGGAATTCCCAGAGCTGGCTCTGCCCCTGGGTTCATCCCTCGGGAATTCCCAGAGCTGGCTCTGCCCCTGGGTTCATCCCTTGGGAATTCCCAGAGCTGGCTCTGCCCCTGGGTTCATCCCTTGGGAATTCCCAGAGCTGGCTCTGCCCCTGGGTTCATCCCTCGGGAATTCCCAGAGCTGGCTCTGCCCCTGGGTTCATCCCTCAGGAGAGGAATCAGCCAGGGAGGGGCTGGGGCACCTCTGTGGGCACAGCAGGAGTGGGAAGGACCTGAAATCCCATTATCCCATCCCATTATCCCATCCCATTATCCCATCCCATCCCATTATCCCATCCCATCCCATCCCATCCCATCCCATTATCCCATCCCATGCCATCAGGTCCTATCCCATTATCCCATCCCATGCCATCAGGTCCTATCCCATTATCCCATCCCATCCCATCCCATTATCCCATCCCATCTTTACCCCACAGAAATGCAGGACATCATCCAATTCATGGATTCTCCAGCCCAGACAGGAAGGAAAACTCCCAATCCAGGTGAGATTTACCTCAATCATCCTCCCCTGACCCCTTAAAGATGCAAATTCCCGCTGGGAAACGCCTCTGGTGACCCCAGGTTTGCAATGTCCCCATCAATTAACGGAATTATTCCATGGGAACAAGCAGGAACTCACTCCCTCAGGAGCAAAACCTCCTCAGGAGCCTCCTGTCCCAAAGCAGGCACTGCCAGGGGACACGGTGACACTTGAGGAAAGGATTAAAGGCTGAATTCAGCAACTGGGACCAGTTGGGACCAGCCGGCTTTAACTGGGATTAGCAGAGCTGGGAATTCCCAGGAGCTCTGCTCCTGCTCTGCAATGGGAGCTGGGAATTCCTTCCCCAGGGGCTGGGAGCAGGGAAATCAGGGGATAAAAGGATCAGGTGGATCAGGTGGAGGCAGGGATGAGGGGATACTCACGGACAATGCACTGGTTCCCTCCAGGCAGAGTTTTCCAGCCCGGACAGCAGTAGGAGTGGAACCTCGAGCCGCAGACGTTTGGGCTGAAAATCAAACAATCAAACACAGTTTGGGGTTTTCCCCTCTGTTTCAGGGGCTTTGGATAAATCCAGGCTCTGCAGGAGAGCAGGGATGTCTCCCTGTGGGACATTTCCCTCCCAACTCCATTCCCTCCTGTTTATAATTTTGGGAGGTTTTTGTTAAAATCAGCGGAGGAAGAGGAATGTGGCATCAATCCCATGGACTGAGAGAATGGATAAAGTAGAGTATTTTTAATTAGGGGGCAGACACCACCTCTTTCCAAAAGAGATTCATCCCAGGATTTCATGCAGGGATCCTGGGAGATGGAGGGTGAAGCTGAAAGATGCCAATTGTTCCTCCCAAAGTGAACCTTGCTGAGCATCTGCTAAAAATTAGCAGAGTTTCAAAATAAACCACGGGGAGAATCCACTCTGAACGGGCTGGGATTAATGATGCCCCAGGAATGACCCAGGGGGAGAAGGGAATGAGATTCCAAAGGAAAAACTCCAGAAGGACAATGATGGTTTGTAAGGGGAAAAAGAAAATATCATCTTCAGCAAATTTGGGATAAAATTGAGTTATCAGCAGTTTGCTCAGTGCTGGGAAACACGAGCTGGGATCCCTCAGTTCCATCAGAAAGGTCAGGATAAAAGGGATGTCTTAAAATCACGGAATTGCAGAATGGTTTGGGATGGAAAGACCTTAAAACTCATGGAATTCCACCCCTGCCAGGGACAGGGACCCCTTCCACTGCCCCAGGCTGCTCCAAGCCCGTCCAACCTGGCCTTGGACACTTCCAGGGACGAGGACATAATTAAAAAAAAAAATAAAATAAATTTAAAATTAAATTTAAAATTAAATTTTAAAATCCAGAGGGTTTTTTTCCCCCCTGCTCTCAGCTCTGCCTCCTTGGGGCTTTTCCCAGAGCTGGAGCGTTTTTCCAAGGCTGGATCGTCCCTTCTCACCTTCTGTGCCGCTGAAAGGGCTCATTAGCTAATGAGAATTATGCAAATGAGGTGAATGTGACCCAAAGAAGGAAGGACAGAGGGAAAACAAATGCTCGGCATCGCCTTTGTTCTCCTTAAACAAACGCCGGGATTAGCGACAAACAGGGAGGGAGCCAGAGGGAATTTCAGTGCAGAGCTGGAAACGAGGGAAAAGGAGGAGAAAAAGAGGAAAAAAAGAGGGGAAACAGGGAGGGGGAAAAAGGAAAAAAAAAGAAAAAAAGGAGGAATAAACAGGGAAAAAACAGATTAAAAAAAGAGGAAAAAAGAGGAAAAAGAGAGGGAAAAAGAGAAAAAGAAAAAGAGGAAAAAGAGAGGGAGGGAAAAAAGGAAAAATATATGAAAAAAGAGGGAAAAAGAGGGAAAGGAGAGGAAACTAAGAAAAAGAGGAAAAAGATGGGGGGAAAAAAAAAGAGGAAAAAAGGAAGAAGAGATGAAAAAAGAGGGAAAAAAGGGGGGAAAGAAGGAAAAAAGAGGAAAAAAGAGGAAAAGGTCTGGGAAAGGCTGGAGAGGAGGAAAGGGGGAAGCCCGGGCTGAGAATCCCTCCCAGGAGCTGCTTCTCCCTCTCCTGCTTGAGCACAATCTCCCGACATCGGGATCCATCCAGCTGTCCCAATGGTTTGGGAGCATCCCGATATTTCCCAGTTATTTCTCCTTTCTGTCTCTGTGTAATTCCAGCCGTGAAATTCTCCTGCTCTGCCAACTCCTCCAGTCTGGGGAGAATGGAATTCCCAGTTCCCACCTTCCCTGTCCCTTTTCCTTACTGGAAAATTTTTCTCTCTTCAAGTCTCATCCTGAGGAAAATTTGTGAGAAAATCAAAATCCCCCAGGAACAGATTCAGCCAATTCCCAACTTGTTCACCCTTTTTACAAAAATGCCCATTGACTCCAGGTTTTCTCAACCTTCCAGAGCCACCTTTTGCTTCACCAGTGAAAATTTACCCAATTCCAGCTTAATGAGGATTTTCAGTGCCAAAAGAAGGGATGTCTGCTATCCATGGAAAAGCTTCTTTAAGGAATGGACAGGGAAGTTTCTTTTGGGATTATTTCTGACCCCCCCCTGCAGCCTTTCTCTCATTGTGAAACTCAAACAAAATGAATGTGGATGACTCCAGCCTGTGGTTTTTCCAGGGACAATGATCCCACCTCTCCATCCGAGCTGGAAATTCTTCCTCCAATTCAGGATTTGCTCTGGTTTTGCTCCGTGCCCGGATTTTTGCTGCGCCCTTGGGATCGGCTCTGACAATGACTGGGGACAGCTCTGGAGCCCCCCTGGCCTCGGTGGGGATCACAGGGGACAAGATCTGCTGCCAAATGTCAGGGTGGGTTTGGGAAAGCACCTCCCTTCCCACCCTGAGGGATTTGGGATTGTGTCAGGGCGTGGGAGCAGATCCCAAACAATGCTTTGGGGTCCTGGGTGGGTTTGTGTCCCCCTCCTGCAGTGAGCAGATCCCCCAGGAAATGCTGACAGGGTTTATCTCAGACAATTCCCAGTTTGAGGAGTCCTCTGCTCACTCCCCCCGGCCTGGTTGTGTTTGGTGAGGAATTTGCAATGGAAAAATTCCAGAAATGCCCCTGGGAAAGCCAGACCTGCCCCTGTTCCATGTGGGGACAATGACAAGGTGCTGCAAAGGTGCTCCTGAATTTCTCCCACCTGGAACCCATCCCTGGTCCTCCAAAGCAGCTCCTGAGGGCTTTGAGGAATGGCCTCAAGTCCCAACAATTCCAATTATTTTTGGTTCTAAGAGCTGGTGTTTAAAGGTGAGAGGTGCTGGATGTCTGCACCACAAGGAAAAGCCACAAAGCTCAGAACTTCCAACAGAAATCTGGATGTGTGACACTGCCAGCACAAAAATATTCCAAACTCAGCACGTAGAAACACGGGATCATAAAATCCCAGACTGGTTTGGGCTGGAAGGACCTTAAAGCCCATCCAAATCCAGCCCTTCCATGGCAGGGACACCTCCCACTGTCCCAGGCTGCTCCAACCCGGCCTTGGAGCCTTCCAGGGATGGAGCAGCCACAGCTGCTCTGGGAATTCTCTTCCAGGGCCTCACCTCGGGGAGATGGATTCAATATTTTTAATTATTCTTATTCGGTTTCATCAAAGGAATGAAGGAAAACAGAAGGAAAGTCATGCAAAGGCTGTGCAGGGTTGCAGCCCAACAATCCTGATCATTTTCTATTTTATGTTTTTTCAGCAAGGGGAGGATCTATTAAAATCTTGTTAAACACCTTTGCTTTGTCCATAAGAGCATTTTTCCCCTTTATTGGGTTCTTCCCACATCTCCTCTGAGTGATGGTAGGAAAATCTCCCTTCTTGGTGCACATTTAATTCAACCCCTACAGACCTGCAAGGAACCTTTTCCTTTGAAAAAAACCTAAAAATCCAACAGATTTCCAGGAACTACTTCACACTTTCATTTGGAATGCAGCACTACCAACTCTTCCATTTTTTTTTTTTTTTCCCTCCTTAAATTCTGAAATAAATCAAAACTTCAAATACAGCCCTTAAAACTTCCAGACAAAACCCATACAACCTCTGGCTCCTCCGCCAGATATTCCTTGGCCATTCCAATATTCTCCCTCACTATTCCTGCCAAAAACAAGAGAGCCCAGCCACGGCCAGGAGGCCAAGATCAACCATTTCACAACATAAATCAGGGCCCAGAGGAAAACTGAGGAACAAAAGTCTCGAGTCAGAGGTTTCCAAGTGCTGCCTTCACGTTGTTCCTGGTGTTGTTCGTAGTATCCCAGCCCTGGCACGGGGAATGAGGCTGGGACGTGGAGCTGGAAGCAGGAATGTGCTCCAGAGGTGCCTGGATCACAGGGGCAGAACTCCAGCTGCTCCTTTCCTGAAGGAAATCTGGGGCTCTTTTTGCTAATTTGGTTTTTGAAGTGTTTCAATCATTGTTCTTCCCCCCCCAGCTCCCCCCAGTGAGGGGTTCTGGCTGCCTGAAATCCAGGATTGAGTTAAAAATTGGGAAATTTCAGCTTCTGCTGCCTCTTAGGAGCACCTTGGTTCAGAGAATCGTGGAATTGTTGAGGCTGGAAAAGACTTTGAGGTGCTCAGCCAGTGCCACCACCATGGTCACCAGCACGTCCCCAAGTGCCACCTCCACGTGGCTTTGAAACCTTTTTCATTCCTAAGATTCTGCTGGAACTGCAGGGTCAGGGATGGACTCGGATGAAAATCCTGCTGGAAATCCCCTGTGCCCCTCTCTGAGGACACTCAGAGCAGCTGGAGCTCCACCCTTGACCTTTAGCATCACCCCAGAGTCAGGTCCAGGCCCGTTTGTGTCCCCTGGCCCCAAATCCCAGCACGTGGCTTTCCCTCTCCTTTGCATCCAAGCTCAGGGAGCTTTTGGAGAACCCCTGAGCTCCTGTTCTACAGCTCCAGCACTTCCCTGTCCATCCTCAGTGGAAAATCCAATTTCAGGGAGCTTTTGGAGAACCCCTGAGCTCCTGTTCTGCAGCTCCAGCATTTCTCTGTCCATCCTCAGTGGAAAATGCAAGCTGAGGGAGCTTTTGGAGAACTCCTCTGCATCCCTGAGCTCCTGTTCTGCAGCTCCAGCACTTCCCTGTCCATCCTCAGTGGAAAATCCAATTTCAGGGAGCTTTTGGAGAACCCCTGAGCTCCTGTTCTGCAGCTCCAGCACTTCCCTGTCCATCCTCAGTGGAAAATCCAATTTCAGGGAGCTTTTGGAGAACCCCTGAGCTCCTGTTCTGCAGCTCCAGCACTTCCCTGTCCATCCCCAGTGGAAAATCCAAGCTCAGGGAGCTTTTGGAGAACCCCTGAGCTCCTGTTCTACAGCTCCAGCACTTCCCCGTCCATCCCCAGTGGAAAATGAGGTGTCAGAAATCAGCTGGAAGCTGCTCCCATTCCCTTTTTCCCCACAATTAATTTGGCCCCCTCTGAGCGCTGCCCTCAGGGCAGGGGTCCCACAAACTCCTCTCCCAACACCCCCTCCCCATCCATCTTCTCACATTAACAGGCTTGACATAAGGAGCTGTGCTTACAGCCAGGCCTTAGTCCCTCCCTGGGCACCCCAAATGGCAGTGCCAGCACGGCCCAGCCCTGCTCCCCCTCTGTCCCACACACTCCTGCTCTGGAAGCTGCCCAAGAGTTCATTAAAGCAATAATCCCATCCCAGCCCTGCCTCAGAAGGGGATTTCTCAGGGCTGGGCCCTTCAGGAGAGGCTCATTTGAAATTGTCTCTCCTCTAAAGGGTTTAAGGCCGGATTAAAGCCGGGCCTGGGCTGGGATTTATTGCTCCCCATGTCTTTATTAATTGTTATTTGGGAAAGCAGGGCTGGATAAGAGGCTTGTTTATTTTGCATTTAATCCCCACTTTGCATTTATTTCATACTTTTCCCTTTATTGAAGGAGGCTGGGATGGGAATGAGCTCTAAATAAATATAATTCCAGCAGAAACAGAGCCACTCTTTGGCCTGAACTGCTGGAGCCTCTTCCCAAAGCCTCTCCAAGTGTCCTCGAGCAGGGACAGCTCGTGTTGGGCACCTGGAGTCCCTGGGAGCAACTCCTCCCTCCCAGTCCCAAGGTTTTGGTGGATTCTGGATGATCTTTGAGGTCCTTCCAAGCCAAACCACTCTGGGATTCTACAAAACCCACAGGAAGTGGTTTGTGCCACTTGTGGGTGATATTTAAGGGAAACTGAACCAATGTTTGGGTATTTTTATCTCCCAGAGTTTAAAAAACTCCCTAAAAAAATCACCTGAGTCCCATTTTTCTCTCTGAACTTCTGGTGGGGTTCTGTTTTCTCGTCCCGTTTGGGAAACAACAGAATTTGGAGATGGAGGGAGAAAAGGAGGCACAGAGGAGGATAAATCCCAGGAGAATTAGGGCTGGAAAACACCTCAGAGATCATCCCAACCATTAACCCAGCAGGGAGGAGCAAAATGCCCAAAGGGAAGGGAAAAATCCAAGTCTTGTCAGGGTTGGTGACTGTCCCTTGAGTTCTTGGATGTGTCTGTCCCTCACCAGGCTTTTGGGGAAGGAAAACATGGATAAAACACTCCAGGAATGGCAGGAAAACATTGTAAAATACTTTGGGAGTTGGAATAAAAGGTGTGGGAAGGGAAAACTCTGATTAACTGGCATTGGGGAATCAAATTCTTTCAGGGGACAGATAAAGCAGAGCTGCAGCCAGCCCAGGAGCCCTGGGAAGGTTTTCCCATGGAAGAACAGGCAGGACCCTGCCCTGCTCCACCCTCAAACCCAGCAGCAAATCCTCAACCTTTGTCCATTTTCCTCCACCCAGACCCAACATCCACATTTTTGGACCCTCTCTCAGCAGCCTCAGTGCCCAGGGCAGTGCCCAGGGAATCTCCCCAGGACACAGCTGAGCTCAGCTGGGTTTCAATTCCAGCTCTGGAATTCCAAATTCTTCCCTGCAAGCCCTGGAGCCAAGGGAAGGCTCAGCCCAGGAGAGACCCCAGGCTGGAGCTGGTTTATCTCCCTGAAAGGGAAAGCTGGGGAGGAAAAGCCAAAGCAAATATTTGCAATGGTGTCCTGAGCTGTTAAACGGACACCAGGGATAAATGGGATTAAATGTTCACTGGGTGGCTTTGGGGAAGAGATAATTCCACAAAATGCAGTTGTCAAGGTCACCCACGTGCCCACACTGTGGAACAACCCCAGATTTAAGCAGCTGAGCCAAACTTCATTGACATTTCCCCCTTGGTTCATTCCTTTGGCCACTCTGAGAGAAGCACACCTGGAATTGGGACCGGTTTGCTTTTCCCAGAGGGAAATCCCACAGCAGCAAAGGATCCTGAGGCCTTAAAGCAGCAAAAGCCAGGTCAGGGAAGGTCCCAGAATGATTAAATTTGGAAACAACTTCTGAGATCATCAAGTCCAACCTCCCAACATTGATCCTTAACTAAACTTGCCAGAACTGTTTCAAGGACAAAGGTTCAGCAGCATTTTGGGGGATCCACAGGGGAATCTCTGGGATTTGGGGCTCTGCAGGAGCTGCCTGGTGCCACCTGAGGCTGCTTTCCAAGCCCAGCAGGAGATTTATTTAAAACATGTCCCATTTCTCCTCCCAAGGGCTTGGGACAGTTTACAAAGAGGGAGATTTCCAGCAGAAGGGCTGGGAAGGAGAGGTTTGGACACAAACCCAGGGGATGGTCAGGGAGCCTGGGGGCCCCTCCTGTGCTGCCCACCAGGAATCCCCCCCTGGGAACAGCCCAGGGCCAGGAGAACTTCAGGATTCTCAGCTGGCTGCACTTCCAGCTGCACAGATTGCCCTGCCCTGGTCCCAGGGGGGATTCTCCTCCTGCAGCAGTGGCTCCAGAGGGCAGGAGGGGAAAGGAGGAGAGTGACCCCAACCCACCCTGGAGCCCCTGAACTGAGCCAAAGCAGAGCCCTGAGGGAGGGTTTGAGGGCAGGAGGGGCTGCAGGAGCCACTTCTCACTTGAGAACCTGCCCTTCACTGCTTCCCTTGGCTCCAGGGCTTGCAGGGAGGAATTTGGAATTCCAGAGCTGGAATTGAAACCCAGCTGAGCTCAGCTGTGTCCTGGGGAGATTCCCTGGGCACCGCCCTGGGCACTGAGGCTGCTGAGAGAGGGTCCAAAAATGTGGATGTTGGGTCTGGGTGGAGGAAAATGGACAAAGGTTGAGGATTTGCTGCTGGGCTTGAGGGTGGAGCAGGGCAGGGTCCTGCCTGTTCTTCCATGGGAAAACCTTCCCAGGGCTCCTGGGCTGGCTGCAGCTCTGCTTTATTTGTCCCCTGACTGTAAGGAAATTTTGCAACCAGACTGGTCACTCCAGCCCTGAGTGCTCCAGGACCACTGGACACCAGTGACCTTTTCCTCTGGGTGCTGGGAACAATGGAAATACTCATTTCCTTCTCTGCCCTCCCTCTTCCTCCTGCTGTCCATGCCCACATCAACTCCCTGCAGTCCTTCCTAAGAGCCAGGAATCAGCCACAGAGCCCCTGGGATGTGGCAGAGCATCGTCCCAGGCTGAGGCAGGGCTGCAGGGAGATGGAAAACCAAGAGCTGGGCTTGGGAATGAAGAACTTGGGTGGCTTGAGCCAAGCCTGGCTTCTATGGAGGAAGGTGGGAATGCTGGGAATGCTGGGAATGCCGGAGGACAGGGGATTTGTCAAGAAGCAGCTCCAGTTAATCACAGCCCCTGGAAAGGGTGGGGGTGGAAGGGACCTCTGGAGATCATCCACTGCAACCCCCATAAAGATCTGGGAGGTTTCATCTGATTTGGGAGGTTTTATCTGAGGGATGAATTCCTTAGGGGTCATCCCAGGGGGTGGATGCACATGGGGAGCTTTGAAAAGCCCAAATCCCTGGACAGCCATTGTCCCTCTTTTCCAAGTCCAGGAGGGGACTTGGAGGGGAGGCCATGCAGGCTGGAATTCCAGGAGGAGATTCCCCCATCCCCACAGTCTGGAATTCCAGGAGGAGATTCCCCCATCCCCACAGTCTGGAATTCCAGGAGGAGATTCCCCCATCCCCACAGCTCCAGCTGCAGCCCAAACCCAGCCCTTTTTTGGGGCAGTGCCCCCATTCCTGCAGCATTCCAGCATTCCCCAGCCTCTGGCACTGCCCAGCCCCACGCGTGGATCCCGCTCTGCTCCTGCCCACGGGCACGGGAACGCTGCCAGGAGCTGCAGCCAGACTGGCTTAAAAGAACTGAAAATAACCCCAGATCAGCAAGGGCCAGGAACCATCTTAGAGCAGCAGAGCTGAGCTCAGCCCGGGCTCAGCTGCTGGGCCTGGACTCCCTCCTCAGGTGGGAAATGGCCCCAAATTTGGGAGAGAGCAGGAGCTGCCCCAAGGGACAGAGCAGGGCCCCTTCCCAGGGGCAAAACCCTCCCAGCACAGCCCCAGCACCTGGAGCACAGCCAGAGGGACCCCAGGGGCAAATCCCGAGGTGACAACATCCCCCAGGGACGTGGGAAGGACAGGCACAGCCACTCCTGCCAGGCATGGAACGGGCTGGCTTGGAAGGGACCTTAAAGCCCATCCAGTGCCACCCCTGCCATGGCAGGGTCACCTCCCACTGTCCCAGGTGCTCCAAGCCCCGTCCAGCCTGGTCTGGGACACTCCCAGGGATGGGATGTCCCCAGCTTGTCTGGGAATTCTGTGCCCACCCTTTCAGGGAGGACAAACCCACCCACCAGGTGGGTGTGGGGCTCTCCAGTCCCTGCAGGTGAGCCCCAAGTGCCGTGACCCCAAAAGGAGCTCAGTGCCCAGCACTGCTCCCACGGGATCCTCCCAGATCCAACTCGTCCTTCCCAAGCTCTGGGAACGGCAATCCTGCCAGCCCAGCTCTGCTAACAACCCAAAACCTGCTTTTCCCATGAGACAAGAACTCCAACTCACCCTCGCAGCGAGTCCTGGCCCCTTCTCCTCACTCTGCTCGGGGGTCTCTCCTCGTAGGCTGCAAATCTGTCTGTCTGCAAGTCCCCCTCGTACTGTCCCCGGGCCGGTGCCACCGCCAGCACGGCCGTGCAGCCCAGCAGGAGCCTGGCCAGCCACCAATCCCCCATGCTGGCCCCAGTGCCCAGAGTCCCCCGAGAGCTTTGTCCAGCTGCAGGCTCCCTGCTGCCCTTGCAGGAGGAGGATGGATTTTGGCAGCGGCCCCCGGGTGCCAAGGAGCCGTCCTGGAGTTCCCTTTCTGGAAGGAAAAGAGGGGAAAAGAGACTTTTTAAGGAGTTTCCCGTTTTTGAAGTCATTGGTCAGCCCAGGCAGCTCGTCCTGGAGCTGATCCAGGGGGTCCCCACTGTCACCCAGTGTCCCCACTGCCAGTCCCCACCACTGCCTTGCCAAATCTTTCTTTCCCAAGAGCTGGAGACCAGGAGATGCCCAAGAGTTGTGGTTCTGCCTCACACTGATTTTCCTGATGGAGAAACAAAGAGCGACCAAAGTCCTCCAAGGCAAGAGGAGAACGTCAAGAGAGAGCAGCTCCTGCCCATGGACCATCATCCCACAGCTCTGCTGTGGTGCTCCAGGAGACCCCAGCTCATCCATGGCTGAGGGCACAGCTGCCCTGGCATGGGGACAGCCCCTGGCACGGCACTGACCCCCCCAGGGATGTCCTGGGGGTGGCCCCTGGGACGGGGTGGGTGATTTCAGGGGCCTGAGGAGAAGGCAGGGGCGGCAAGGCTGGGATCAGGGCGGAGGAGATGAGAAATCCCAAGGGAAAGGCTCCAAAAGGGATCCCACCCCATCCCCAGGGCCACCACTCCCAAATCCCCCAGCTGTGCCCGTGGGGAGCCCCATCCTTCCTCCTCCTCCCAGCTCGGGGTGCAGCTCTCACCTCAGGACCCCCAAAATTTGGTGCTGCAGGAATGAGGAATCCTCCTGGAACAATCTGTGCTGCGAGAGGCCCCGGGTGGGGAAGGAGAGGCCCCTGAGCCACCCCTGACTGTCCCCCCTGCTCTCCCACTGCAGCTTTCCCGGGCCAGCCCAGCCTCGAAAATCAGCCCAGACAGGATAGAAAATGTGTCTGAACCAAAAAAATCCTCAACAAACCAACAAAAAAACCCCACCAGAAAAAAAACCCAAACCCTAAAAATTATTAAAAAATAATTAAAAATCATTCAAAGTTCAGTTTCCCTCGCTGCTCCCAGCGTCCCAGCTGGGAATGTCTCAGCTCTTGAGGGCAGGAATTTTTCAGGCTCTAAGGTTTCAAACGCAGGGAGTGAGGAGAGTGGGAAGGGGAAAGGAGACAAAGAAATGCCCTCCCTGCAGCCCCCCGAGCTTGGCTCTGCGGGCTCCGCTTATCTCCAGCCACACAAAAGGCAGAGTGTTCCTTCCCCGTCCCGCAGCTCCCGAGGAACGGGGCACTTGGAGGAAAAAGTGGCAAAAAAAATTTTTAAAATTTTTAAAAATAATAAAATAAACTTTTAAAAAGGCACAGAAAGTTTCGCACTCCAGCAATTTAAAGCGAAGGAATTCCAGCTGCATCCATTTCCCCGCGGGGGGATGAGGAGCCTGACAAATGATCGATACACGGGACATTCCCGGAGAGCTCACACAGGCATGGAAAAGTCATTTACAGCCGCCAGAGAGTCGCGGCTTCAATGGAATAAAAGCCTCCAAAAGTTCTCTGCAGCGCTGAGAAATTCCAGCAAACCCCACTTGTGAGAAAGACACTGAGAAAGCAATGAGAGAATCAAGCCCTAAAAATCAGATTTTAAACCGGTTGGGAAGGAAGCAGGAAAACATTCCCAAGGCAAGGCTGTGAGTGTGAAATGAAATCAATTTTAAAAAAAAGTGTGCGAGACACAATCAAACAGAGAAAGGAACCGATAAAGAGGAAAGAAATCAGCTGTGCAGCTCCGGAGTGAGGCGGAAAGTGGCGAAATACCTTTGAGTCCTGGAGCTGGTGATGTGCCCAGAGCTCCTTTGTTTAGTGGAGGTCTGGGCAGGACAGAAGGGACTGCAAGGCTCACTCCTGGGCAGAGGAGAAAAGGTACAGCCTCATCCAGGCCAGGGGGAGGGCCCGGGCGGTGGGAGTAGCTCAGCCCAGCATCCTCCAGCCAAAATTCTCCGAGGAGGGGCTGGGGGAGAGCTCGGCTGCAGCCGCTGGCACCTCGGTACTGCCGGGGCTCTGCCCTAGGGAAGGCTCTGATCCCGAATTTCGGCTGCTGACAGCGGCTTCACTTCAAAGGGATCGGGGGTTAATTAGGGTGCAGTCTTAATTTCGGGGGAAGTGGTACAGCAGGGGAAAGGATCAAGTGAAAAGCACTTTTCTGGCTGATGGTTTTCCTGGGTTTAGCGGAACTCGCCTGAAACGTGGATTTTTGAAGGAATAGGTGACCCAGCCCAAGATCTTCACACCTGAAAGTTTCCTTGGCTCCAGAGGAGAAAAACCCTGGAGGTTAAGATGCATCTTCTCAAAAGAAATAATTTCTAAAAGAAAAGCATGATGCAGATATTCAGTCTTCCTTCCGAGGAAGAACTTTGTCTGTTGGGAGTTCAACTCCACTCTTTGGCTCTGTGAAAAAACGAAACAATAAAACCAAAAAACCCCAGTTTTCCTCTGCCTCTTGCTGTAGGCCTCACGACCGATGGCTTTTCTTCAAATAGAATAAAATGCACATAAATCCTCTCTCTGCTCCGTGCCACTGCACACCCACAGCTTTTCCCAGGGGTGCAAGCCCAGAATCCTCCCAGGAAAGCCCAAATCCGGCTGATTTCCAGCTCCAGGGCGTTCAGAGGAGCTCCTGCACCAAGCAGCATCCAAAGGGAGACCCAAGGGCTCCCCAGGGTGACCCCAGATCTGCTCCAGCCCCGTCCCCTCCTGACCCCAGCACGGGAGGCTCCAGCTGCAGCCATCGGCTCCATTCCCGGCGGAGCCGGAATTCCAGAAGAGCCTGAGCCCTTCTCCTGCTGCTCCCTTTGAAGCCCTCGGCGCTCCTTTGTTCCCAGCCCTGTTCCCAGTCAGCCCCTGCTGGCTCTGGAGGGGTCAGGAGAGGCTCAGCCTAATTAACAGCGGCCTAATTAACAGCGACCTTGCGGGATGCCAGGAGAAAGGCAGAGCCGGGAATGGAGCCGGGCAGGGAACGCAGCTCTGCCAGGAGACAATTCCCACTCCAGTTCCTGTTCCTATTCCATTCCCATCCCATTCCCATCCCCATTCCCATTCCCATTCCTACCCGCATTCCCATTCCCATTCCTACCCGCATTCCCATTCCCATTCCTACCCGCATTCCCATTCCCATTCCTACCCGCATTCCCATTCCCATTCCTACCCGCATTCCCATTCCCATTCCTACCCGCATTCCCATTCCCATTCCTACCCCCATCCCATTCCCATTCCAATCCCCATTCCCATTCCCATTCCAATTTCCATCCCATTCCCATTCCCATTCCCATTCCCATTCCCATTCCTACCCCCATTCCATTCCCATTTCATTCCCATCCCATTCCCATTCCAATCCCCATTCCCATTCCCATTCCAATTTCCATCCCCTTCCCATTCCCTTCCCATCCCCATTCCCATTCCCATTCCCACCTCCATTCCCATCCCCATTCCCATTCCATTCCCATTCCCATTCCCATTCCCGTTCCCATTCCATTCCCATTCCCATTCCCATTCCCATTCCCATCCCCATTCCCATTCCCATCCCATTCCCATTCCCCAATCCTGTCCCCATTCCTGTTTAAATCCACCTGTGCTTTAGCTGCCTGGGAAAGGCAGGACTGGGACATCCCATGGGGAAAAAGAGCCAGGAAAGACCCAAAAATGACATTTTCCTCCCCCTGGAGGAGAGAGGCCTTAAGCCCAGCTTAGGCTCAGCTCAAGGAGCTGCCACAAACTGCCCAGGAAGGGTTTCACTTCTTAATGAGTGAAGCACAGTGGCAGAATGCTTGTAATTAATTATTACTGTTATTAATTACGTGCTTGGAGCAGAACCTTCAGAGTAATTGAGTTTTTTGCTGCCCTGAGCAGAGTGAGAAATGAAGAGAAAGGAGGAGTCATTTAGGGGTGATTTGATGAATGTTTCAGTTTGACCTGAACATAGAATTTGATTTTAGATAACACAAATTTGGTTTCAAAGGGCTTTTTAATTAATTTTCAATTATTGTATTTATTCAAGCTTCTAAAAGGAAAAGGCACAGCCTACAATTTTACCATTAATGAAATCAAATATTTGCAGATGATTCATTATCTATCAAAACTATTTAACAAACTCTGAATGGATTTATGAGCTTTCCCAGTTCGGATTCAGGAATTTTTGCCATGTCTCCTGTGCAAGCAGGTGGAACTTTGAGCAATAAATAATGCAAATGAGGGCAGAGAAAAAGATCCAATCTCTTCATTTTGGGGAGCTCCAGGAGGTGGGAAAATCCTGTGGGAAAATGGGATGAGATCTTCATTCATTAATGTCTTTGGAATCATGGAAATGCCCAGGGGAGGGGGTTTAAAACTGCTTTAGAAGTTGTTAAATTCAACATTTTAATGCTCAGCAAGCTCATGGCACTTTCTCTGGGAGGAAAGGATACCAGGAACTGGGATATTGGGAATTGGGATATCAGGAATTGAGAAATCAGGAATTGGGATATCAGGAATTGAGAAATCAGGAATTGGGATATCAGGAAATGGGAAATCAGGAATTGGGAAATGAGGAATTGGGATATCAGGAATTGAGAAATCAGGAATTGGGATATCAGGAATTGAGAAATCAGGAAATGGGATTCTGGGAACTGGGACATTAGGAACTGAGAAATCAGGAATTGGGATATCAGGAATTGAGAAACCAGGATATTGGGAACTGGGACATTAGGAATTGGGATATTAGGAACTGGGAAATCAGGAATTGGGAAATGAGGAATTGGGAAATCAGGAACTGGGATATCAGGAACTGAGATATCAGGAATTGGGATTGTCCAGCTGGAGAAGTGAAGCTTGGAGTGGCCCAGTTGTGGATTTTCAGGGCCTGAAGGAGCCACAAGAAACACGGAGAGGGACTTTGGGCAAGGGATGGAGGGCACAGGGAATGGTTTTCCATGGACAGAGAGGGGGTTTAGGTGGGATTTTGGGATGGAATTCCTCCCTGTGGTGGTGGGAGGGGCTGGGATGGAATTCCCAGAGCAGCTGGGGCTGCCCCTGGATCCCTGGAATGCCCAAGGCCAGGCTGGAGCCCCCTGGCACAGTGGGAGGTGTCCCTGCCATGGCAGGGGAGGGATGAGATGAGATTTAAGTTCCTTTCCAACCCAAATCATTCCAGGATTCTTTGATCTCCCAAGTCTGACAAGAGCTGGGAATTTGGGTGTCAGCCCTGATTCCTTCACCTCTTCCCTTCATTTCTGCATCAAAGCTGAGCTGGTTCAGCCCCATCAGGGCCTGTCAGGAACCCCAGCAAAGCTGCCTGAGAGCCCCTTGAACTTTTCCATTCCTGCCTTTATTAAAATTGTCACCTAAAAACTGCCTGGGCTAAAATTAGCCCATGTTGCTTCTGCCAGGGCGACACAACTGCTGTCAGGGCAGCAACAGCTCTGAACTGTGATGTCATCTCAGAAAAAAAAAATCAGGGATAAAAAAAAAGCAAAAAGCAAATCCAGGCTGTTGTGGTGCAGTTCTTGCAGAGAGCCGGGGTCAGGGAATGTGGGATGGATGCTGCTGCTGTGTCCTGGCCAGCCCACGCTGCTCACTCTGCTCAGAGAGCAGGGAACTGAGGGATTTATTCATGGGAATGGGCTAAAAGGGGCTGAGGGGGGCACGGGGATGAGGACAGGCTGGACCTGCACTGCTCAGGATTTCCAGAACCGCCCCCATGGAATTTCAGAAGGAACTGGAGATCAAAAGTGGCAGCGAGCAGCACATGAGGCACTGAGAGGCACTCAGGAACCAGCCCAGACAAAGCTTTCCTCAGGGAAATTGTTCCACAGCATTAACTCCTTCCCTGGCTTCCCAGCCCCACACACAACCAGCAGGGGTTTGGCCCCAAATCAGGCTGGTTTCTCCTCATCCCTGACATTAAATCAAGAATCAGCTTGGAGCACCTTCCTGCCTCACCTTTGGCTCAGTCCAGTGACTTCTGTTTGCCAAAAACACATTTAAAAGGTCCTGCGTGGACACGAGGGCTCCTGAGAACTTCCCAAGCCAGGGAATTCAGAGGATGAGCCCAGGTGACCCCAAGGATGTGAATGATCCCATCTCCTGGCAGCAGGGAATACCAGGCAGTGGCTGGCACCTCCTGGGATGATCCACACAAATCTGCTCCTGCACCTTGTCCAGATGTCCTTAAAATGTACTAAAAAAAATCCCAAACACAAAAAAACATCCCAAGGGATCCCTGTGGCAGCCACAGCTCCTCTGGGAACTCATTCCAGCACCTCACCACCCTGCCAGGGAGGAATTCCTGCCCCTGCATTCCCTGGGGATTCACTGGGACCAGAGTCTGCGCCCATCCCAAGACTTTGGGTTCGGACAGGACCAGCTCAGACCTCAGGGAGCTCTGAGCCACCTCAGGGCTGGGGCAAAGAGCCAACAGAATTCCCTAAATCCTCCTGCCATTCCCAGGCCTGGAGAAACTCCCGAGTTTTCCACACCCGTGGGAGGAATCAGGGATTCCAGGGATGTGGGGCTGGGACCCAGGTGCCACCAGCCCGGGGCTGAGGCCGTGTGTAACATTTCCAGCCTCCGAGCTTGTGACCAGGGTTGCAACATTCCTTTTGTTTTCTAGGAATTCGACTCCACCAAGGAGGGAAACCACAGGGAAATTGTTTCAGTGTGTGCTCTGGATTTGGGAGAGGAGGGATGGATGGGGCCGAGGGATGATGTATCACACACGGCTCCACGGCCAAGAGCTTTAGAAAAACACCCTTTGCTTTAAAGCCGGGGAAAGGGACTTTTTCCCTCTTTGGCTTGGCAGGGGCTGAGCCCAGGCAAGGGGAGATCAAAGCCAGGCGAGGCTGCTGCGAAAAATCAAGCCCTGGACATTTATTAAGATTTTATTCATAAAAAGCCCTGCTCTGAGTGCAGTGGGATTTCGCTGTGGAACTTTTGACACGGGAGCTGCCTGATTTAGAAGGAAAATTGCCTCTTTCTCCTGCCAGGAGTAAGGCGATCCCTCCATTTCCTGTGAAATTCCAAGCAGGGATACAAACACCTTTCTTGTTGCCCTCAGGTGGGCTGGAGCCACATCCAGCCCTTGTTCCTGGGGTCTGGAGTGTCCCCACCATCTCCCCAGGCAGATGTGACCCTCCCCACCACATCTGTCTGCTCCAGCCCCACCTTCCTCCCTTTGCCCTCGGTTGAATTCTGAGTTTTCCAACCTTTTTTCGCGGCTCTTTTCTCCCCTTTGTGCGATCTGCAGCACAGGAGTTTAACTTGGCAGCGGGGCTGGAGCAGATGGAGAGTCCTGGCCCAGCTCCCCAGATCCCAGGAACTCCTGCTCGGTGCCGTGGGCAGCATTTCCAGCCACTCACTGCCTGGATCTGCCAAGGCAGAGCCTAAAAAAAAAACCACTTTCAGATAAAGGAGCTGGAATTTTCTTTAGGACAAGTGACCACACGAGCACCCTCCCCCCGTGGAAGGTGAGAATTCCACGTGAGCTGATTTCAAGGGAAAACAAGAGGGTGATTTCAGGGAAAACTGGAATTTTGATATCCCTTCCTACAGCTCAATTTGGAGAAACCTTGGGATGGTGAATCCACACTGGATTCTCCTGAAGATGAGGATGGGGCAGAGCTCTGCACTTGCTTTCCAAGCACATCCAAGGCATGAGCAGGCACAGGCTGGAGCCATTCCTCATGGAAAAGATCATTCTTTTGTCTCCCAGCACCAGCAGATGAGGAAAAGCCACGTCCATGCCCAGGAATGTGGTGCCCAATCCCTGCCCAGAGCATCAGCTGGCACAAGGAGGAGCAAAGGAATGAATCCACAGGGATTGGAGAGGTCCAGGAGGGGAGCAGAGGGCAAGGATGGCACCCCAGGGTTACTCACGAGTCTCTCCCCATCGCCCTCAGCTGAGCAGGGCTCTGTGGTGAAGCAAAAATGGGAAAAGAAAGGAAAAATATTGGTGAAAAATACCAAAATATCCACCTTGTTTGGTGTGTGGAGAGCCCCTCCTTTGAAAAGCAGGTGGGTTCACAGCTCAGGAATTCGGGCAGGAAGAGGAACATGGAAACAGAGAGACAAGAGGTGCTGGATCCTGCATGGGAAAGCTGCTGGGATTTCGGCAGGATGGGAGAACAGCTGTGAGCAAAGGCTGAGGAGCTGCTGACAGGGGAAGATTAAATGAAAATCTGTGTCCTGTCAGGGTTCCTGAGGCCTGGATCAGCCTGATTCCCCCAGCTCTTCCTCACAGGAGAGGGGCTCCATCCCTCTGGCCATCGTGGTCACATGGAGGGGAAGGTGTCCCACGACAGGGATTGCACTGGATGAGCTTTGAGATCCCCTGGAACCCAAACCCCTTTAATTCCAGGTTACAGGGGCCATTTAATTCAGGATTGGCCTCAGTGGTCCTTGAGGGTCTCTTCCAACCTGGAATATTCTGTAATTCCACAGCTCACCAGCCAGGCTGAGCATTGGGGTGGGTGGATCCTTTAACTCTTCTCCAAGTGTGGATTTGCTCCTGCTCCAAGGACATCCAGAGGGTTTGATTCGCTCCTCATGCAGCATCAGCTGGTAAATGCAAACCGTCTCAGCTCTCCTCCTGCTTGGACATCCCTCCCTTCCCTCCCTGTCCCGGGATTCTCCCCTCAGAAGAGGCTGCACAAGGAGTGTCAGGAGCTCCAGAGCTGCCAGACCACCCAGGCAAGGCTGGAGCTGCCCCAGCTCAGCCTGTGTGGAGCAGCTTGGCCATGGCACAGCTGCAGCCCAGGGCCACAAAAACACTGGATTTTACTCCCCAGAAGCAAATCCAGCCCTGTGGCCTCCCTGGGACGCCCCAAATGCTGGAGCAGAGCCCCACTCTGCCACTCAAAGGAAGAGGGGAACAAATTTCATCCAAATGAAGCCAAGGACAGCTGTCCTGCCCTGCAAACATCACCTCATGGGTGATATCCAGGTCCCAAACTCCCTTCCTGCCCCAGGTGGGCCAGGGCTTCACTTGTCCTGAGCAGGCCATGGAAGACTGGAGGACTCCTGCTCCAAACCTGGCTTCCAGAGGTTTCTATCAGTTTATCCCAAAGCCGAGGGTCTGGATGGGTGCTGGTCTGACTGGTCTACGAAGAATCCAAAACCTTCAGGACACATTTGAAAGGAATTTCTGGAAAACACAGCAAGACCCAAAAGGGATGGGAAGAAATTTGTGTGCAGCAAAACCTGGGATCCACTGGCCACTTCCTGCACCAGGATGCAGGGGTTGGGTTTGATCCTTAAGGTCCCTTCCAACCCAAATCACTCTGGGAGTCTGGGATTCCAGGATTCCTGTCATTCCAGGAGATCTGTGCAGCCTCCTCGCAGGAAGCACACACAGCACAGCCTTTGTGTCTGAGCTGCTTGGCAAAGACCCTTCCACGTCCCCGGGGGAGTTGCATCATTATTTTGTTGCCTTGCAGGCATTATTAATATTCCAAGGTCTGGGGAAGGAGATTTTCCCTTGGAATCCTTTGGCTCTGCCCGTCAGGGTCGTGTGCGAGCTGGAGTCAGCCCCTCAGTGATGTCACCCTTGGCCAGGACACCCCCAGTGTCCCCAGCCCGTCCTGCAGGGTCCCTTTCCCAGCTCGGGGTAATGAGAGAACAAACCCAGAGCCAGCAGAAAATCTGTTTCCTTTGAATATTTACAGATTGGAGGCAACAGTTCAGCTCTGCCTTCCCTGGGAGGTGCAAACCCTTTTCTCCTGCTCCCTCTGCCCGCTGCCAGCCAGGATCCAGCAGCAGGAGCAGATTTCCCTGGGTGCCAGCAGCTCCAGGAGTCATTCCCTGGAAAAGGCCACTCCTGGCTGGCAGCTGCCATGGAGCAGGAGGTGGATTTGGCCTCTCAAGGCTGTGGGGGGAGCAGGAATTCTGCCAGGAAAGGTGCTGGTGTTTGTTGGCTCCACTCCCACGAATCCTTATTTTTGGGATGTGTTCAAGGCTTTCACCAGGAGAGGAATTAAAAGGCTGAAGGAACAGAGTGACCACCAAATCCCACAGGATGAGTATCCACCTTGGGCTGTGCTGTTCCTAAACTGTCCTGGCGGGACAGGACACAGGGAATGGCTTCACATGGACAGAGGGCAGCATTAGATGGGATTTGGGGAGGAATTGTTCCCTGTGAGGGTGGGGAGGCCATGGAATGGAATTCCACAGAAGTTGTGGCTGCCCCATCCCTTGGAACAACACAGCAAAAAATGTCCAGGTACTGCTGGGAGCATTTGCAGACCCCAAAATGGACAGGTTTTCCACAGGGATAAGGACAGGGCCATCAAAGGGAATGAGCTGAGGCCCAGAAGCTGTAAAACAGCTCCAAAAGGGATCAAAGGCCTGGAGAAAGTCCCTGGTCCCAGGGCTGGCAAAGCTGAGGGAGCCACTTTATCACTAAAGGAATAGTTAGAGGGATAACTTGATTGCCAGGCATGGATATCACTGGAGAAGGAGAATGTGGGGATAGAAAAAAAACCTTTATCATTGGGGGAAAAAAAATATTACCAGCTGGATGCCAAGGCCAAGGATTCCAAATGAGAAATAAGGAGGGAAGTTTTAACAGCACCCAGTCTGTGGAAGGTGTCCCTGCCTATGGAATGGGAGCAGCTTTGAGGGCACTTCCAACCTAAATTTGCCTGGGATTTGCAAACAGATGTTCAGGAATTCATGGATGCCCAGTCCTTGGTGTCCTGGGCAGGCCTGGATGTCCTGCAGGAGGAGAGGCACCGCTCAGAGGGAGGGAATGGGCTCAGGACCAGGAAAAATGGGTGAAATTCCGTAATCTCTGGGATCTCTGAGGTCACTCTCCATGATGTCATGTCCCTTCTCTGAAGCTCTGTCACCACACAGGTGTCACCACACCTGCTCACTGGATGGGGGATGATTCCCAGTCCTTCCCAGTCCTCCCTGGGGCTGTTCACCCACATGGAAACAACAACCACAGCACTGCCAATTCCAGCTAAAAATATCCCATTACCCATTTCCCCCGAGACTCCTCCTCTGAGCCTTCTTCCCGGGGCATTCCTGCCCAAATCTGAATTCAAACGTCACCACCCAGCTCCCCACGGACGCTGTGGCCACTCCTTGTGCCCAAATGTCTCCAGCCAGGCCAAGGGCTCCTGGCAAATCCCAGACCTGGCCCTTCTCCTTTCCTGGGAAGTCTCCAGGGAGCTCCACAATCGTTTCCAGGATAATCTCCCCATTGAAGGAGTGCCTGGTGGGTGCTGGAGACCCCAGAAGAGGAGGGGGGTGTTTAAACCACATGTGGCCTCTCTGAGCCTCCCTGGGTGAGGCAGGATCTCTCCAGGCCCTCAGGAATATCCAGGGAATATCCTCAATCCACACTTTCTGCAATGAGCCACGTGGGACAACTTTCTCCTCTGTTTCCTCTCTGGAATTTTCCTTTTTCCTTTTTCCTTGTGCCGTGCCTTTCCCCCTCCCCAGTGTCCCACGTCTCCCCGGCCATTCCCGCAGGATTTGTGCCTCTCCTCCCGGTGTGTGCAGGTTTCCTGGTGCTGCTCACAGGAGACATGAGTTCATCCAGGCTCCCTCCTAATCATTCCCAGGCATGGAAAAAACCCCCTCACACCCCCGAGGAGAACATAAACATGGACGGGATGTGCACAGCTTATGGAGACGGGACTATGGGAAACACATGGTTCCAGTTTAATAAAACTCTTACATTTCCAGGGCCTTTTTTTTTTTTTTGCCTTTTTTTTTCCCCCCCATTTTATGGCTTGTTACAGAGCTGGGAATAGCAGGGCTTGTTTTGTTGTTCTTGTTGTGTTTTATGAGGACAATGCCTTGTCCAGAGCTCCAGACATCAGATTCTTTTTGGGGGGAAGATAAAGCTTCCGGCAAAAGCTCTTGGCTCCCGCCCAGGTCTCCCTTAACTCCTTCTGGGAATGCTCAGGGTCTGACAGCCAGGGATGGGGTGGTCAAGAAGCCCCAGATGCTCGGAAATATTTGATCTAATCTTGCTCCTTAACCAATTTCAGCCCTCAGTCGGATTCTTCCATTCTCTCTTTGTGTTTTTCCAGAGGGATTTGGGGTGCAGGGAAGGAGTTTGCCTGGCTGGGGCAGAGGAAGGGGATGTGGGGCATAAAGGCACATTTGGGTCATAAATCACAGGATCCCAGGATGGTCTGGGTGGGAAGGACCTTAAGGATTATCCAGTCCCACCCTAGAGATTCCTGAGCATCCCTCTTTCCTTTCCTTGCTCACAGCCGGGTGCTGGATTCCAGCTGCTTGGTGAAGTGAATGAGTGAAGGAAGGAGGAAAATCCAAGCAAGATCCAATCCCAGGGCTTTGGGACTGCCAGGGCTTTGGAGGGGATCACAAGTTCCTCCCTTACAGCAAAGGCTGGATCCACTTTTCCAAACATTCATTCTGTGTGTGTGCATTCCCTGGGGAAAGGAATCAAATCAGGTTCAAAGTCAACACAACCCCAGGGTCTGAATCCTCCCCAGAGGGAGGGTGGAACCTGGAAAATCCTTGGAGATTTCTGCTCGCTGCCATTCCATGGAGGCAACTTCTGCAAGACCTCTGGCCCCCACCAAAGGCTGTTTTTTCTGATACTGTTTTATTCCTGCTACAAGGAGTAGGGAAGTGACTCTGCTCATGTTTTCCCCATCACTACAAAGAAGAGCCCTGGAACAAACCCCAAACGCTCAGCACTGCCTGGGAAAAGGGAGAGAAATCCCACAAGGAACAATCCTAAGGCTGCAGGAGCTGGAAAAGGACTCAGATCCCATCCCAGCTCTGCTGATTCCCTCAGGATTTTCCTGTCCTGCAGCACCTCCAGCTCTCTGGGATGGACAGCCCTGTGCTCCTCATCCATCCCAGCCCCTGGCTCTCCCCCTTCCCTCTCCCCTCCTGTGCTGGACACTGCTGTGTTTATTTTGTTATGAACCAGAAAATCCCATTTTCTGCTGGCTGCAGGGAAAAGGTTTGGTGGGATGAGAGGGAAGGGGATAAAGGGAGGGAAGCACTTGGGGAAGATGAAGGGCAGGGGGCTCCAAGCCCCAAACACCACCAGGACACCGAGGGCTGTTGTGCCCCAGCAGCATCTTGAGAGACCAAACTGCAGGGAAATGGGGCTGCTCCTGCTCTCACTACACCAGGAGGCTCCTGCCCACTTCCTAGAACATTCCTGGAACTGAGGAGCGCAGAGGTGCCGCTCTCCAAAGCCGTCACGTTCCATGTGCGGAGCTGCCCCGGCGCTGAGCTCAGGCTCTGCTCTGCTCTCAGCCCAGGATGGATTCCAGGGCCTTGGCTGCTTCCCCACCTTTGGATGTGCTGGAGTCAGGCTCAGCTCTGTTCCCTCTGTGCCTGGGACTAAACACAGCAATCCTGCTGCTCTTTCAACAGGAGAGGCACAGAGGGACTTGGGACAAGGGATGGAGGGACAGGACACAGGGAATGGCTTCACACCGACAGCAGGCAGGGTGGATGGGATTTTGGGATGGAATTCCTCCCTTGGATGGTGGGAAGGGGCTGGGATGTAATTCCCAGAGCAGCTGGGGCTGCCCCTGGATCCCTGGAAGTGTCCAAGGCCAGGCTGGAGCTGCCTGGGACACTGGAAGGTGTCCCTGCCCATGGCAGGGGTGGCACTGGATGATCCTTCAGGATCCTTCCAACCCAACCCATTCCATGATAAATCAGGAATGTGAAAAATACGACAAATACAAACCACAGCCTGACACAAAGAGATTGTGAAAGGGTCACTGGGATGCCGGGAGAGAGAGCTGGGACAACCAAAGTGCTGCAGGGATCAGAGCAGCTCCAGATTTCAGGTTCACAGGCAATAGAGCAATCAAAATCTAGTTGGGTTCAGTGACTGGCTTGGAAACCTCCCAGGAATCTCTGGTTTCAGGCAAGTTGGAAATAAAACAAACTATTCTGATGGTATTCAGCCTCTGTGTTCAGACAAAACTCAGCAGCCAGGGAGCCTGAACTTGCTGTTTTTGCAGCAGTTTTTCACAGCCCAAGGATGCTGTGTTTCTGGTCAAAGCTGATCCCAGTTTTTGGACTATTCTGATGTAAATTATCCATGCCAGCTACCAAGGCTGGGATCAGGCTCTGGGGATGGTACTGAGGACACAAACACTGAGACCCCACTGAGGACAGCAGGGAAATGGGGGAATTTGGAGCCCAGGAGCACTGGGAATGTCCTGCCCACTGCCAGGAACAGCCCACGAGGGTGAACCATTCCCTGATCTGCACCCCAACCCCCTGACACAGCTCCAGCCCTTCCCTGGCTCCTGCCCCTGCTCCCACAGGAGGAAGGGAATGTCATTAAACACCCCCAGCAGCCACCTTGTCTGAGGTCCAGGCCACCCCTTCAACTGCTGCCACTGTCCCTCTGTCCCCTGGGAATGCTCCCAATCCATCGCCTTTCCCAGCCCGGAGCACTGCCCCAAGCTGCTTTAATTAACCAGAGTTGTGTTTAATTCAGGAACAGCTCAGCACCTGCCAGGGCTGCCCCATCCAACCTCTGGGCTCCAGCTCCTCCTCCTCCTCACATTCCACGGGTCACTTCTCCCCTCAGGAGCCATTCCTGGCCTGAGACAGCCCGGGACAGGGACAGGGATGGTGACGTGTCCAGCCAGTGCAAACAGACGTGGAAATGGTGCTCCCAAGAGGCTCGGAGGAGACACGCCTTGAGAATGTGCCTGAGCAAGGCTGAGGCTGAGATAAATCAGGAAAAATCGGGATAAATTGGGCACTTTAGCAAAAGGCCGATGAAGGGAATTCTTGGCTCACACTTCAGGAGTTTTTTCCACAGTTTGTTACTGGTACCATCAACATGTGGAGGGTGGAAAACGCGTCCAATATCTAAAACAAATCTGCATTGTTGTTACATGGTTCTGCTGTGGAGGAATCCTTAAATCACCTCCAGTGAGAGAGGCTTTAATTCAGCTTCTTTATCCAGCTTCCCTCATCCATGGAGAGCTCTTCCAAGTGGGGTCCAGATCCGTCAGGAGGGAGAACTCACACTGGAGGAAGTTGTTTGGAAAAAAACATAAGAGCTATAACAGTCCTGGAAATTCTGAAATGCAACCACCACCCACACATGCACAGATGGACACACACTGAGAACCTCCAATGCAGAGGAAAATCGAGATATTTTAGAAATAGCACTGACATTTAGAATCCCAGAATGGTTTGGGTTGGAAAGACCTTAAAGATTATCCCACTCTAGCCCCCACCATGGGCAGGGACACCTTCCACTCTCCCAGCTTGTTCCAAGCCCTGTCCAGCCTTGGACACTTCCAGGGATGGGGCAGCCACAGCTTCTCTGAACAACTTCCCCCAGTGTCTTCAGCAAAACCAGGATTTTGTTTGAACCTGGTAGAAAAGAAGAAAAGAAATAAAAAGGAGAGGTGTGAAAACCCAAGAGTTACAGGTGGACAAAACTGATGAGACAAATCCACCGAGATCCTCCCACTGATGGGGAACAGATGCCACAGAGAAAGTGCAGTCAGAGGGATGGAAAAGGATGTTTCCTGAGTGCCTCATTCCCTACAGCTCCAGGAGGAGTTAAATCCATTCATGGACTCTTGGAATGGGCTCCACTGTTCCGTCACGAAATGAGACCCAGCCTCATCCCATGTCCCAGTCATTTTTTCACCTCTAAACTGACTGAGAGATGCCATCAAAAACCACTCCAAAGTTATTTTCCAAGTTCTCAGCTCAGGGATGTTGAGGTTCTCTTCACTAACGATGGAAAAAAACTCCACAGAAATTCCTGACTGGCACCACTCCAAATTCAGCCAGATCCAAGCTCGGACATCGAAGATTGTAAACCCCCAAAAGATCCCATCTCCAGGAGACTCTAAATTAAACAAATTTCAGGATGCCTCCTGCATGTCCCTGCTGCAAGAAAAACATCTGTTTCCTATGGAGTGGGGAGATATCCTCTGATTGAATCAGGTTGGGGAGATTAGAAGGATAATGGGAGCCATTTGCAAATTCCCAGTTTCCTAAAACTTCTCATTTTCATTTCAGGAAGCCTGAAGGGAAAGGGTTGAGTGTGTGCTGCAGTAAAAGTGGGCTGAACAAAGCTCATTAGGGATGACAGGAAAGCAGGGATAATTTACATATCTCTTATCAGCTGGAAAACACTGCAAAATCCAGGCCTTTTGACACCATCCTGAGCTTTGATCCAGAGCTCAAGGAGAGGACACACAAGGAGAGGTGAGCTCAGATGTCACTCCTGAGCCCTGGGTGAGCTCCTGAGACACAGAAGGAAGAGCCAAAGGTGGGAGACTTGTCCCAGATTTGTGCAACTTCCAGCAGGAAACAACCAGAGCTTCCAGCAGGAAACAACCACAGCTTCCAGCAGGAAATAACCACAGCTTCCAGCAGGAAATAACCACAGCTTCCAGCAGGAACATCCACGGCTTCCAGCAGGAAACAACCACAGCTTCCAGCAGGAAACAACCAGAGCTTCCAGCAGGAAACAACCACAGCTTCCAGCAGGAAATAACCACAGCTTCCAGCAGGAAATAACCAGAACTTCCAGCAGGAACATCCACAGCTTCCAGCAGGAAATAACCACAGCTTCCAGCAGGAAATAACCAGAACTTCCAGCAGGAACATCCACGGCTTCCAGCAGGAAACAACCACAGCTTCCAGCAGGAAATAACCAGAGCTTCCAGCAGGAAATAACCACAGCTTCCAGCAGGAAATAACCACAGCTTCCAGCAGGAAACAACCACAGCTTCCAGCAGGAAATAACCACAGCTTCCAGCAGGAAATAACCACAGCTTCCAGCAGGAACATCCACGGCTTCCAGCAGGAAACAACCACAGCTTCCAGCAGGAAACAACCTCAGCTTCCAGCAGGAATCTAGGCTCCATTTGGAATGATCTGCCCAGACTGGAGCTGGGTGTTGTCAACTCCTTCTCTCCCTTTCCAGAGATTTCCCCGCAGGTGAAGTGGCTCCTGAAGAGTTGTTAGCTCTGCTTATTCCCTGGGGGAACATTCTGTGTCCTTCCCATCCATCTTCCCTATTGTTCCCTGTTTTCCCAAGTCAGTGAGGTAATTCTGCATGAGAAGGAGAAGCCTGTGTGGAAACCTCTGGGATGTGGCACCATTCCCACTGCTGCTGGACACTGGTGGGATGCCCTGGAGCTGTCCGTGTGGTGGAGAAGACAGTGAATGTGTGTTCTAATTCAGCCTAAACATCCAAACCAGGTTAAACCAGACCCATGGCTCCATAAACCTCATTTGGGGAGGGCTGGAGAGTTCTGGTGCCTCAAGCGAGGGGCTCCAGGTGGGACAAGCTCCCCAAGACACCTCAAAATGAACCAAACCCCAAAATACCCATCCCCATCAAGGCTGGGACAAAGTCCCCTGATGGATCAATGTGCTGGCTTCCATTCCAAAAGGAAAATATGGCCCTAAAGCCACCCAGCCCCTCTGCTCCTCTTGGGCCTGACCCAAATCTGCACCTCCCCTCCCCCTGCATTTCCCCCCGACACACCTTTCCTTCCACTGGAACATAACCCCAAATAAGATGTTGGCCTGACATGAAAGGAAAATGTATAAATATTTTTAAAAAGAGAAGAATTCCTGCCTCTCCACCAGTTTGCTCCAACTAATAGGTTTCAGATGTCTCACATACTTCATTCATTCAGCCCCATTCAGTCTCCTAGGAGCCCCCGCTGTATTTATTAAACACAGCAATTGTGGAATGTTCAGCACTTACAGAATCAAACACACCATTTTTTTCTTTTTTTTCCCCCCAAAAAAGCACAATTAGAAAGCTTTGTGAGTGACCTAAAACCATCATCCTGGTTCCAATCCCAGTGCCCACTCCAGCATCCTGCAGCTGTCCCAAACCCCTTGCCATGGTTTAACCCTTCCTGGCTGCCCAAGAACACTTTTTTTGGGGAGTTTTATCCCCAGCAGGATGATTTCCCTGCCGTGCTGGAGCACCTCCTGCTCACTGTGTTGTTCCTGAACGTGTTCTTTTGGACACTTGGCTCTCACATCCAACTTGTCTCCGCAGTCTCGGCAGCTCTTCCCACTCCTGGAGGCGCGAGGCGAGGCTGGAATCCTGCAGGATGCCAGCGCTAATTTCAGCAGCACGGAGCTGGAGAACACGAGCTCTTTCCTAGAGGGATTCGAATGGAAGCAGACAGAAGAGCAGAGCCATTTCTCATTCCAGAGCTGGCAGGGAGAGCTGAGGAGGATGTCTGGGCTGCAGAGGCAGGACATGGGGTTGGTTCCAGCACCGGTGACCTGCCAGAGCTGGGGGACTGCTCCGAAGGGTTTGCTGGAGTCTGGCACTGGCCCAGGCCTTTTTTTGGGGAGAGACACATGAAAAGCAGAGCTGAGAGGGGACGTGAGGCCCTGAGCCTGGGCTGGGACCATCTGGCAGGAGCCAGTGGCGGAGGAATGGCCTTTGCTTGAGGCCACAACCAGTTCATACAGCTGCTGAGTTCTGTCGGTCTGGAGTGCTCCAACAGGAGGTCACGGCCCCCATCCAGCCTCCCTTGGACCAGCAGCTCCATCCCAGCCTGCCCTGGGCCTCAAACTCCATCCCAGCCTCCCTTGGACCACAAAGTGCATCCCAGCCTCCGCTGGACCAGCAGCTCCATCCCCTGAGCCAGCAGCTCCATCCCCTGGGCCAGCAGCTCCATCCCCTGGGCCAGCAGCTCCATCCCAGGTAGGGAGCACAGCCCAACCCTGCACACCCATCCTGGGCACACCAAGCTCTTCCCAAAGGTGTGGTGGTTCCTTTTCCCCCCTTTTTGGGCTGCAGAGCCCCTGCCCCCATGGCAGACCCCTGGTTGGTGGGAACAGTGCTGCTGTCACTGTTTCCACATTACTGCCCACTTCAAAGAGCCCGCAATGAGCCTTGTCCCAGACACTCCCAGGGGAGCTGTTGGTTTCCAGGCAGGATCCCTGGTTATTGGTCCCACTGCAGGAGGTTGTACGGGAAGGGATGAATCCCCGTGGCTGTAAAACACCAAATGTGCTGAGAGCCACTCCAGAGCCTCCCAAAGCCTCATTACAGCACTGGGTAATTAAAGTCCAGCTGTCACAGCCTCTGCCTGGGCACAAGGGCAGTTCCTTGCTCTGACCACTTCCAGGGGTTCCCAGTTTTCCTATGCTTTTGCCATCTCATTGTATAAGGAAAAACACCTCTGCAAACCCTGGTTCCTGGAATTTGCAAGTGCTCTGGCCAGGGAATGGTCACGTTCCCAAGGCTGCCAGAGCTCCAGGAGAGTTTGGACAACACTTCAGGCCTGTACAGGGTGGGATTGTTGGGGTGTCTGTGCAGGGCCAGGAGCTGGACTCTGATCCTTGTGGATCCCTCGCAGCTCAGGACATTCCATGGTTCTACAATTCTGTGACTAATTAGCAATCCAGGTTAATTGTCTGGTGGGGACACACCCTTCTAGAAGGATCATTTCTACTTGTGCAGTGTCTCCACACCCCCAGGACTGGGATGTCCCAGGCAGTGCCAGGTATCCCTCTCTTCCATCAGCATCCTCATCCCCACCAGATCCCATCTTGCAGGAATTCCCAGATGAAACCCAAGGCAACTCCTGCAGCTTTGTGGGAGGGCAGCACCTCACATCCAACTCATCCCAAGCTTTAGCAAACCCCAGGCTACCTCAGGGATCTGAGTCTGGATTCAAGGATCTGGGACAGGAACCCATGGAGCAGCCCGACCTTGCAGCTCCTCATTTCAGAGCTGCTCCATCTCCAATTGTTCCGGGATATTCCAGTGTCACTCAGCTGTGTGCTCATGGCACAACTCCAGATTTCTGCAGAGATGCCCAGGCCATGAGCACAAACCACTGCCCCAGTCTGACCGTGTATTGGAAAAACCCCTAAGGAAGATTCCTGCCCATTCCTGAAAGTCGGTGCCTCTGGGACAGCAATTCCTCCCCATTCACCCCGGGTTTCAAGCCTTTTTTGTGAGGTTGGCTGAGCATCTGCTGGTGATTAAGGGTTTTGTCATCTGGAAAGAGCTGACAATTACCTCCAATTATTCCAACTAGGTCAGGTTCTTCAGCACGAGTTTATGTGATGACTCTTGGCTGGAATTTAGGATTTCAAACTCCAGTGGAGAGCAGAATCCACCTCTCCTCTCTCACATTCAGGAAAAAATTCCTTCCATAAATAACAGCTCCTTGTCCCACAGGACCTGACCTGTGTGTCCCTGGCCTCCTGTTGTTTCAGGACAACACCCCAGGAACCACACAACAGTCCTGGTTCTCCAGAACTGGAAAAGGGAGTGAAGGGAATTTCAGGATGCTCCAGGAATTTGAAGAAGGGTTTTCTCATCAAACTTTCCATGTCAAAACTCCCAACTTCCTTGGAAATGTCCTTTGGGGCCTCAGGTGCCAGGTGAGAGAGTGGAGACTGAGGTTTAGACTGTGTGGGCAAAGGATGCCTCATTCCTTTTCCTGGGATCTACTGTCCTGGACAGGCTCTAATTTCCCACTGGGAACTTCTTATTGTGCGAGCAGCAACCATTTAACAGGGGCTGCACTAAAGTTCTTTAAAGATTCCTGCCAATCCCAAGTATTCCAGGACTTTTTGAACAGCTGAACTTCTCCAGTCCCACAGCAGATTGGGGCTGTCCCCCTTCTCCAGGGAAGGGTTTTTCCAGGTGTCCCTCAAAAGCTCCCAGTTCCCATTCAAGACTCAACACGCCTGAAAAGCCTCCTCAGGAATGTCCTGCAGAGCAGGAAAAGTTGAGAGAAGTGAGCACCCAAAATCCCCTTTGTGGCTCTGCCCATGCCAGGTTCTGTCCTTGTCACCCTGCCACCCTGCCCAGCACAGGTACCTCATGCTCTCCAGCAGGTTTCTGGCAGTGCTTCCCACCAAGATTCCCTTGGGGACAGGAGTGTGTCCCACAAACCCCAGCTCGGAGCACATCCCAGGAATGAGATGGTCCAAATGGGACAAACACAACTGGAAAATGTGCTGCACTGCAAGGCCAGGAGATTCCAACTCCTTCTCCCTAATTACATGTGATTGCTTCTTGGCAAGAGCTCAACCTGCCAGAGCAGTGAGGTTTTACAAACATTCACACAGGCATTAGATCATTGTTTGAAGGAGTTATTGGCAGCCCAAATCTGAAGTAAAAACAGAGTTTAAAGCAGACCATATTGACCAGGGTGAAGCTGGCTGCTTTCATGTCTCCTGCTCGTCTCTGGACACCCAGGACTCCATTCATTTCTTGTCACTACCATCACCATGGCATTCCTGGGGCTGGATGTCACCATCTTGGGGGGTTCTGACTTTGGGGGGTTCTGTCCTTGTTAGGAACACAGGTTTATAGAATCAAGAATCCCAGGATGGTTTGGGTTGGACGGGACCTTAAATCCCATCTGGTGCCACCCCTGCCATGGACAGGGACACCTTCCCCAGTTCCAGGTGACTCCAAGCCTCATCCAGCCTGGCCTTGGACACTTCCCAGGGATCCAGGGGCAGCCACAGCTGCACTGGGCACCCTGCACCAGGGCCTCCCCACCCTCAAAGAGAGGAATTCCACCCCAATATCCCATCCATCCCTGCCCTCTGGCAGTGCAAAGCCATTCCCTGTGACCTGGCACTCCAGGCCCTTGCCCAAAGTCCCTCTCCAATATTTATTTCTCTGTATCTGAGAAACCCCTTCCCATATCCAAGCACACATTGGGAACGAGGCCTTTTCCCTTTGTATTTCATCAGAATCTTTCTGCTCCGCTCTCATGGATTCATCCATGTGTCTGCTGGGCCAGTTTGATATCATGGGATGAGCTCTGGAGAGCTCTGCCATCCTCTCCCAAAACCTTTGGGAAAGCAGGTGGTAGCTCAAGCCCACGGCAAAGGACAAATGGGAATTGCCACAGAATCCTGCTGCCAGTCCCTGGGAGAACAAAGGCCTGCTGCAGAGGTGAGTCTGTCCTGCACTAAGCTCAGGTGGGGCTGGGAGTCTCTGGCAGCTTGGATACGGATAAAAATACTCCAGGCTCTGGCAGCCAAGCAGGCTGGAGCTCCTCACGGAGCAGCTCCCAGCCCGGAGCCCTAGAGGACACCCTGGCCTTCCACGTGTTCCTAAATTAGATCTCCTGAGACCAGCACTGGCTTTTAAAAGGGAGGTGAGCTTGTTAGTGCCCAGCATTATCCCTTAAATGGGAATCAGCAGTTTTACTGTGCTTGGAGGGGCTGTAAAAGGCAAGGAGGGAAGGGGCAGCGTCAGGAAGCAGCAGAGCCCCTTTGCCTGGCACGGAGGGGCCACTCAGGAGCTCTGTAATTGTGAATTTACCAGTGCTGAGGTAGAACAAGCCCCAGACTAAACCCAGGAGCCTTGGGAAGGTGCAAGAAAATGCAGAGAAGGTTTTAGGGGCAGCTCCCCAGCAGGCCCCTTCTCCTGAGGGCAAAACCCTGGGCTGGAAAGGGTCTAAGTGAGGATTGCCAAGCTCTCCACCCATGAAAGTTAGGGTGTGCAGGCTCCTTTCTTCCCAAATCATGGCTTGACTTACACACCCCTGTGCTGCTGGCACAGGAAACCCGGGGAAGTCACATTACAGGAGTAAAAAAAGCTCCTGTGCTGTCAGATTCACTTCCCAGGGATCAGGGGGATCAGGGACAGCGGCTGGAAAAGGCTCTCGTGACACTGCTCCAGGGTTTCCTTGGAGAGAGGATTTGGGATGTAGTTGTGTCTGTTCCCATGTTCCCAGAGAGCTCCCAAGTTGTCCTGGAGATACAAATTAATAAGGAAATAAATTAATAAATAAAAGTGGTGTCTTTTGGCTACTGAGACAGCCCCAGAATCTGAACATAAACGATGGAGAAGCATCTGTGAGATCTGAGAGCTGCCAGGCACCAACTAAACCTGTCCTGCCAAGGCCATTTTGGAATCAGAACCCAAAATCAAAAGGACAAAACAAACACAAACGACACAGGAATCATCCTGGAAAAGCTCTCAGGAATCTGCCATCATGTTTTAGAAAGAATGCAGAATTTCTGCTGCTTTAAATTGATTTTACAGTGCAAACCTGGTGTTGCAGCAGCGGCTTTAGGAAAATCTGAACCAACAAAAAGCTTAAACACCTTTTTTAATATTAACCAGTCCCACTCCCTGGGAGGGTTCAGTGATTATTGTCACCCTAAAATATGGGAATTTTGCAGGAGAGCTGACGTCCTTCCTAAGGTCAGATGTGATGAGATGGAGCCAGAAAGAAAAAATAATTGGTTCTGGTTTTAAGTGTTAAGCAATTCTGCCTCCCTGAAATAAGCAGTATAATTTATTGTTTTTTCTTGCTCACACAGCAAAATCCACAAACTACCGAGACAACCAGGAGGGGACATTTGTCCCCTCATGTAAATCCATTTTTGCCTTGTAAAGCTGCATTCCCGAGCCAGCAGCTGCTCCACAGGGCCGATCCCAGACCCCCCATTTCACTCCAGACACCCCCGAGGCTGTTTGGGTTAGAGGATCACCCCAGGACAGCCCAGGTGTGCCGGCCAGCTGGTTTGGGACCACAGAATGGACACACCAGAGCCGACTGCCAGCGTGAGGCCGAAGGCAGCCGCCACTTTCCCAGGGATTTTCCCTTTGCTGTGTGTTTGGAAGGTTACACAGCTGTAAGGCAGACACAGGAGGAGCTGGAAGCCTGCAGGGATCACTGCCTCCATCCCACATGTCCCGTGGAAGGAAGCTCTCCTGTGCACTGACATCCCATTAACTCCTGCTGGTGGGAGCCTATTCCTGGGGCTGGAAATCCTTTGGAAGCTCCAACTGCCGGCTGCTCATCCCGCAGATAACTCCGGTCCCATCCCTGACCTGATGACTCGTTATTTATTTTCTCATTTTATAAGAACCAGGTTCTTCTTCCCTGCTCTCATTCCTGGTGGGAACGAGCGCTGGCCGGGTGTGAGGCTGCTCCGTCTCGGATACCCGAGATGGAAAACTGGGATCTTGTCCAACAGGCTGTCTGTCTTCCTGGGAAAAACCTCGGCTCCACACGCTCCCAATCGTGCCATCAGCTGGAGCGAGGTGGAACTTCACAGGATGGGACAAACCAGCACTTTTTCCAAAACCACCTGTGAGGACACAAAGTGCTTCCAGAGCCCAGGAGAGCTCAGGGAGGAAAATGTGGAGAGCACAAAGCCTGGCAAAGCTTGGGAAAGGGCTCGGCGCTCTCTGGAAGGTGGTGGATCTCTGCCTAGGTCCCCATCAAACCCAACAGACGCGATACTGGGAAGGAATTCCTCCCTGGGAGGGTGGGCAGGCCCTGGCACAGGGTGCCCAGAGCAGCTGTGGCTGCCCCTGGATCCCTGGCAGTGTCCAAGGCCAGGTTGGACGGGGCTTGGAGCAGCCTGGGAAGTGTGTCCCTGCACAGTGGGAGGTGTCCCTGCCATGGCAGGGATGGCCCAGGACGATCTTTAGGGTCCCTTTTCCCACCCAAACCCCTCCATACCCGCCCCCCTTCCCCGCCATCGGCCCAGCCCTCAGGGCCAGAGCCCCGGGGTCTCCCGGCCCCGCGCACAGGGGCTGCGAGCGGCGGGACGCGCCGGGACCAGGAGGGGGCGCCACAGCCCGCGAGCCCCGCTGCGCACGCGCACGGCGCCTTCCCTCCCCGGGCGGAGCGCGGGAAGGCAGCGACGGGTGGGACCATCAGGGAGCACGGCGGGGGGGGTCTGTAACGGCCACGGGGCTCCGGTGTGAGGTCTGGAACCCTCCGGGGCTCCGGTGTGAGGCGTGTGAGCCTCGGCGTTCCGGTCCGCGGTCGCCTCAGCCCGGGGAACGCCGTGCAGGGAGCAGGCGCCCCTCGTTAATCGCGGCGCTCCCCCCTCAGCCCACGTCCGACATGGCCGCCCACCCCTGAAGCCCGCCGTGTCCGTGACAGCCCCGGCCCGGTGGGCGCTGAGGGCAGCGGTGCGGCGAGGGCGAAGGGACGGCCCTGGGGCAGAAAAGGGACCGATCCCAAGGGCGAAAAAGGGTCAAACGCAGGAAAACAAAGGGATTGTTCTGGAACAGCAAAGGGACTGGCCGTGAGGGCAGCGAAAGGACCGACCCCAGAGGCAGCTCAGCCATCACAAACACCCCAGTTAGAACCGGGATGGAGCCTCAAGCCCTTTTATTGCCCATTCCTGGCAGCACTGGTGGCTCCATGCTGCTGGGGTGGGACAAGGGACAGGAGCAGGCCTGGGATGAGGACAGCAGCCCTGCCTGGCTGTCACGGCCCCACCCAGGGTGTCCCCGAGGCCGGCGGGCTCCAGGCGCTGAATTCCCCGGAATCCGTGATGTCCTTGGCGGCCACCTGGATGTGGTGGAGGCTGCCGGGCTCCAGGTCCGTCAGGGTGTGGGATGTCAGCTCGTACGGCCCCACCTGGGGACAGCGGGGTCAGGGACACGCCGGGCACAGCCACAGCTGTGCCTCAGTTTACCCAGGGCGGTGGCAGTACCGTGGTGGGGACGGAGTCGTTGTCCCGGGAGTAGCGGATGCGGTAGTGGAGTGGGAAATACTCTGGGAATGGCCAGGATGATGGAGGGCTCCACTCCAGCAGCAGCTGCTGGGGCTCCCCAGGGATGGGGGAGACCCGCAGGGCCTCGGGAGGGTCCGGCTTTACTGGGGAGACAAGGAACGAGAGAATTTCAGGATGGTTTAGGTGGGAAGGGACATTAAGGATCATCTCATCCCACCAGGGACACCTTCCACCGTCCCAGGTTGCTCCAAGCCCCATCCAGCCTGGCTTGGATCCAGGTCCAGGGATCCAGGGGCAGCCACAGCTTCTCTGGGAATTCCATTCCAGGGCCTCCCCACCCTCACAGCCAAGAATTTTTTCCAATATCCCATCTAAATCCTCCTTTAGATTAAAAACAACCCTCTTGTCCCACCACTGCATGGAAAAAGTCACTTTCCTTCATTTTTAGACAAAGTTGGGATGTCCTGGCTGCAGGACCCAGCATGGGATTTTTGGGGACAAGGCCCTCATGTCCCCCTGTGAGCTGTGCAGGGACAGTCTGAGCCCCAGCAAATCGTTGCGCTGATGATCCCACATCCCAAGCAGGGGAGAACCCCAGAGGGTGAGACAGGAGGGTCCTGCAGGGACCCCGGTGTCCCCCATCCCACGGCACTCACTGATGTTCTCCAGGAGGAAGGGCAAGGCTCCGGAGGCAGCTCCCAGGGCATTCCGGGCTGTCACGTTGAGCTCGTAGGGAGTGAGGGAAAACACCTGCAGGTCCTCGAAGGAGCAGCTCCGCGGGCCCGTGGGGGTGCACTCACCTGTGTCTGTGCCGTGCCTGGGGACACAGGGACAGCTGCCAAGGGCTGGGTGACACGGGGAGAGGCTTTGGGGACCCCCACTCACCTGTAGGTGGCCACGAAGTCGGTGTCCAGCAGCGGGTCGGGGCTCAGCTCCCAGGAGCAGTTCACAGCCTGGGGGTAGCTGGTGGCCCAGCACTCGATGGCCGGTGGCGAGGGCGGGTCTGGGGCAGGGGACAGGGGTCACCCCACTGCCAGCACCCCCAGGGACCCCCGGCCAGTGGCAGGGTCACAGCAGGGCTGGGGGCACTCACAGCCCAGCCGCAGGCAGATGGTGGCCCAGGTCTCGCCGGTGACAGGGTGGTGGCAGCTGTAGTGGCCCTCGTGGGCCAGGCTGGCGTTGGGCAGGGCCAGCCCCGGGGCAGGGGACGTGCCCAGGATGGTGTCCCCCCGGCGCCACTCGGCCGCACCCCCCGGGCACAGCAGCAGCACCTCAGTGCCCAGGGAGCCATGCTGAGGGGTGCAGGGGCCTGGGGGACACATGGGGACACAGCAGGGGCAGGGACACTGCATAAGGGAGGGTCTTGGCCTCCCTGGGCCCCCCAGTGCCATTCCCAGTGTCCCCAAACCCCCACCTCTGCCCCTGGTCCCCCCATGTCCCCTGACCCACAGGCATCATCAATCCCTCCATGCCCATCCCAATGTCCCCAGTCCCTCCAGTGTCCCCACACTTCTCTCCCTAGAGACCCTGTCATTGTCACCTGTCCCCTCACTGTCCCAAATCCCCTCTGTTCCTGCTTCCTCAATCTCTAACCCCAGTGTTCCCAGTCTGCCCAGTCCTGCTGTAGCCAGGATCCCCAGATACCCCCAGCCTCCATCCCAGTCCCCCCAGTCCCCCATACCTCTGTCCCCATTGTCCCCATCCCCAGTGCTCCCTGCCGTGCCGTTGTAGGGGACAGTGCAGGCGGGTGCCACCAAAGCCACGACCCAAAGCCACCTCATGCCAGGAGACTCAGCGGGGCTGCCCAGGCACCTGTGGGGACAGGCAGGATGGTCAAACCCCAGCACTGGGGACAGCACAGATGCCACATGTCTCCAGGGGGCCAGGGACATCACCCTGGAGCCACTCCAAACTGGTGTGCCTCAGTTTCCCCCCCGCCCCTGCCACACACCCTGCAGAGGGATGGGTTCCAAAGGGGTCAGACCCCACAGCCAGGAAAGAGAGGGGGTGACAATTCCCGCTGTTCCTACGGTTTCCCAGGAGGATGTGCAGCCACCCCTGCAGTCCCACACCTGGAATCAGGGGTTTGTATCCCTCGGGTGGGTCCCCACCTCCATCCAGGGCAGGACTGTCCCTCACAGAGACCCCCAAAGCCCGGCCTGGGGGCCAAGCTGAGCTCCCTGCTTTCCCCAAGCCCAGCACTACAGGGACAGGTCCTGCCCTTGTCACCTCCCGCCACAGCCAAGGGCTGGCTCACGCCCAGAGGGGACACGCTCCGCTTTCCCTGGATTTGGGGGTGCCCCAAACCCAGCACTGTGGGGTCACCCCAGACCTCCAACACCCCCTGCACTGCCCGTGGGGATCGCAGTGCCCCCGAACGCTCACCGCAGCAGGGCCAGCTGGGACCGCAGTGTCCCTGCCGGATCCCGGCGCTTCCCAGCCCATTTCCTCGCAGGAAGTGCCGTTCCCGTGGGGACGGAGCCGCTTCCCAGCGTGCTGCCCCCCACGCCCTTGGGAAGGGGATCCAGCCCTGGCCAAGAGTTCCCACCTCTCCCTTCCTTCATGGTCACCTTTCCCCTCAAGGGATGGCAGGGCTGGAGATGGTGTCACCCATCCCCTGCTGTCCCCAGGTCCCCACAGCCCCCCGTGCCCCCAGAGAGGAGCCACCCCATTAGTGTGACTATAAATAACTTTATTGCTGCTGTGCTGGGGGTGGGCTGGGTGCCCGGACAAGCAAAGGGACACACAGGGTGCTGTGACAGACCTGTCCCCCCGTCCCTGTGCCACCCGTGCTGGCAGGGGCTCATCTGCCCTGCTCCTGCAGCTGCTGCATCCTCAGGATCTGGCACAGGAGTCTCTGCACGTCCTCGTCCATGTGGCCCTGGGGTGGAGAGGACATTGGTGGGGACATCAGGGAGGCTCAGTGTGTGTCCCTGGGCTGGCACCTGGCTCAGCCACTCCATGTCCTCCTGTGGATGGCCCAGCCACCACCCCAGTGTCCCCAGCCCTGTTCCCAGCTCACCTGCACAGCATAGAGCAGGTGGCTCCGGTAGAGCGTCACCACCTTGCTGTGCCTTGTCTCTGTCTCCTGCAGCACAGGGAGGGCGTTTGGCCACGGGGCTGGGGGCTCGGGGTAGCCCCAAACCCACCAGGTGACCCACCTCCAGCTTCTCCTCCAGCGCCCGGATCCGTGCCTGGAGCGCGGCCGTGTTGGGTGGGGATTGTGGGGGCCCCCCTGACTCGGGGAGGGCGTTCAGGGCTTCCTTCAGCCTGAAAACCTCCTTGGAGAGCTCCGTGATCTGCACAGGGCACAGGGGTTACAGGTTACCCAGAGCAGCTGTGGCTGCCCCATCCCTGGCAGTGTCCGAGGCCAGGCTGGACGGGGCTTGGAGCAGCCTGGGACAGTGGCAGGTGTCCTTGCCCATGGCAGGGGGTGGAATGGGATGAGCTTTAAGGTCCCTTCCAACCCAAATTCTGTGACTCTACATGTGCAGCTCCAAGGCCACCATTCCCCTCCGAGCAGCCACTCATGATTTCCTGTCCCCTACCTTNCCGCCGCAGCGCCTGTGCCTCGGCCTCGGCACGCCTGCAGCGCTCCAGCAGTGCTTCCTTCTCCCGCGACGCCTCCTCCACAGAGGCTCCTGGCGAGGCCGCGGCCTCCACAGCCTCCAGCCGGGCCTGCAGCTCCTTCAGCCGCCGCTCCCGCTCCTCCAGCTCGGTCTGTGCCCGCTTCAGGGCCGTCCGCGCCTCCGCCAGCTCCGCGCCCGGCTCCCGCTCGCCGGAGGGTGAGGAGGAGGAGGATGTCTGCACCCCCAGCTCGCCCAGCGCTGCCTTGCACTCGCCCCAGGCCCAGGCCGGCTCCTCGGTGTGACGCGGCCCCGCGGTTCCCTCCGGGACGGGCTCTGAGGCCACGCGCTGCCCGTCCCCTCCGGCCCGCACCGTGGCCTCCCTGCCCTGCGCCCGGAGCCGCTCCAGCTCCCGCTGCAGGGCCTGGTACAGACTGGCAGGCACCATGTCCCCCGGGGCAGGGGGGCTGCTCTCGTCCCGCTCGTAGTTCTCCAGCACCTGCCAAGAGACCTTGAGGCCACCGTGGGCCAGGGGACAAGGAACAGAGGGACAGATGGACGGACAGAGGGGGACGTGCCTGGATTTTCTCCCTCAGCTCCTTGTTCTGCACAGTCAGGGACTGCACCTGCCCCTGGAGCGTGGCCAGCAGCTCCTCGGCCGAGGGGCTCAGCGTCTTCTTGGATAGCAGCATCTCCGCTCCTGCAGGGCACAGGGACCTGGGGCTGTGCCCACCTGTGCCCCCACTGCCCAGTGCCACCTCCCTAAGGTGTCATTGGGAGGCTGGCAAGACCTACCTGGGAACTCAAGCGGGTCTCCCTCCTCGTCCTGCAGCGTCTCAATGTCGTAGCTCGTGTTCTCCTTCTCATTCTGGGGGTGCAGGGTGGAGGTGACGCCCCTGTCCCCAGCCCTGGGCACTGCCAGCTGTGTCCTGCCCACACCCACCTCCATCGAGGATAGGCGGCTCCGCAGAGCCTCCACCTCCTTGCCCAGCTTCTCCTTCTCCCCGTCCCGTGCCACCAGCCGCTCCTGCAGCTCCTGGATCTGCAGGGCAGGACATGGAAATAGGGTCCCTTTGGCTCCTGGCAGAGTCCTGGTGGCATTCCCAGCACCAGGACCCCTTGGAGAGCTGAGGTCACCTCCAGGCTCTTCCCTGGCCTCACCTGTTTCTCCATGGAGCGCAGGGAGGCCTCATCCAGCTCTGCCCGCTGGCAGGACCCAGGGAGAGAACAGGCAGGGATGAGTGCTGTCCCCATCTCCCCTGTCCCCTCTGCTCCCCGGGGACACGGTGGCGTGTCCCCAGGACCCTGCAGCCAGTACCTCCCGTCTCTGCTTCTCCTGCTGCTCCAAGCCCCGGATCTTCTGCAGGAACTGGGCCCTCTCCTGCCGCAGCCGCACGATCTCCTCGTAGGCGTCCCGGTCCTCCTGCAGGGAATCACGGAAAGCGTTGAGTCCAACTCCTGGAAACCCCAGAAATCCCACTGTGTGCCCGAGGGGGCTTTTTGGCATCGACCCCCCAATGAGGGGACTCCTCACTGAGGTGTTTTGGGCTGCTCTGCACCTGCCAGGCCAGGTGAGGACCTGGGGACCCATTTCTCACCTGGCTGGGGGTGCCCAGGGGAGGCAGAGGGGCCTTCCTCTTCCTCGGGGTGCTGCTCTTCTCCCTGACAGATGACTGGCTGGGCGAAGACGTCTGTGGACACCCCAGGGCAGAGGGGATGTCACACCCACAGTGCCCTCCCTCCTTCCTGAGCCAGGGGACCCTCCAGAGACGGGCACCAGCCCCTCACCTGCGACGCCTGCTCAGTTGACTCCTCTTCTGTGGGGCAGAGCAGGAGGGAAGAGAAATCAGGGAGATTTAGGGGTTCAGAGCTCAGAGCAGAGGCACCTCAGCTGGGGACAGCCCAAGCAAAGGCAGCCCCAAACACCCAGGAAAAGGGGACACATCCCCACAGCCTCTGCCAGCCCTGCCCGGCCGGTGACAACCCCCCAGTGATGGTGACAGGGAGCCCGGGGTGCCCCGGCAGCCTCACCGCTGGCCCAGGAGCGGCGCTGGGCCGCCTCCTGCAGCAGGTGCTGGATGAGGGCGTTGCCCGTGGCCAGCCCGTAGTGAGCGGCGTCGTGGCCGGTGGCGTCCACCACGGCCACGCGAGCACCGGCGCTGACCAGCACCTCCACGGTGTCCACGCTGCCGCTCTCGCAGGCCAGCATCAGGGCTGTCCTGGGCACGGGGAGAGCGTGGGTGAGGGGACAATCCCTGCGGCCGCTGCCGGCCCCCAGCGCTGCGGCCCCACCTGCCCTGCAGGTCCCGGCAGTTCACGGCGGCCCCGCGGTGCAGCAGGTACCGGCACAGCTCCGAGTGGCTCATCTTGGCAGCCAGGATCAGCGGCGTGGAGCCGTCCTGGGCACGGCAGGCAGGAGGGTGAGCAGAGGAGGCTCAGATCCCCCCACGGGGCAGCCCGCTCCCGATATCACCCTAATTTCCACGTTCCACCCCAATTTCCACGTCCCACCCCAATTTCCACATCCCACCCCAATTTCCACGTCCCACCCCAGGCTGTGCTGCATTTCGGGACAGCCCCAGCCTGGCACAGCAGGACCAGGAACAGACGGACCTCACCTTGTCCTTGCTGTTCAAGGGAGCCTTGAAGTCACAGAGGATCTCGGAGCAGGAGATGCAGCCGCTGGCAGCTGCGGACAGGGACAGAGGCTGAGCACTGCCCCCATGGGGACAGGAGCAGGACAGGGCTGGCACTGTCCCTACTCACCCGCCAGGTGCAGCGCTGTCCGGCCACTGCCATCGGCCACATCCACGGGGCAGGAGGCCTGGGGGGAGAGCCTGGGTCACGGGAGGAGGGGGCCAGAGGGACAGACTGCTTGAGTGGCTCTGTGGCCCGGTGAAGGACAGGGGACTGACAGACTCTGTGGTGTGGTGAAGGAGGGGGACAGACAGACAAACCCCCTCTGGCTCCACGCTGTGGTGAAGGACAAGGGACTGACCCCTGTGGCTCCCTGGTGCCAGGCAGCAGCACACAGAGCTGGGAAGCACCATGCCAAGGCACTGGTGAGGGAAGGGGGTTCAAGGACAGGGAGGACACCGCGCTGGCACAGCACCTCCCTCCCTCCCTCTGTCCCTCCTCCCTCTCCCTGTACCTGCAGCAGTTTGCTGACACACTGAGGGTGGCCGTGCTTGGAGGCCAAGTGCAGGGCAGTGTAACCTGGGAAGGGACAAACAGGTCAGAGCGTGGCCAGCAGGGCTGTGCCAGAGGGGACAGCTTGGGGACAGAGAGACAGGAACAAAGCAGGATCTGCTGGAAAGGGACTGAACAGGAAGGGGACAAGCCCAGGAGCTCATCAGACACTGCTTGAGCTCCTTTAGGAAACTGGGACAATTTACAGCCCCCCAGGTGTGGCCACCACCTCCGTCCCCTCAACCTCAACACCTGGGGATGACCAGTGGCCCTGTGTGACCCATGGCATTAGGCAGGGGCACGTGGTGGCCATGGCCTCACCCGAGCTGTCCTTGGTCATGGCATCCACGCCGTGGGCCAGCATTGCTTCCAGGCAGTCCACGTTGCCCCGCGTGGCGGCCAGGTGGAACCTGCAGCGAGACCAGGGGCTGTGGGACTCGTGTCCCCTGTCCCCAGCCGTGTCCCCAGGGCAGGGCCTGGCACTCACGCGGATTTGCCCTCCGAGTCCAGCTTGGTGGGCACCAGGCCCTTGCGGAGCAGGAGCGACGTGACCCGCCCGGCATCGTTGTAGTCCACAGCCTGCAACAGCTTCTCATCGTTCTTGGTCCAGTCCTGGCTCTGCAACAGAGCCCAGAGGAGGCTGTGACAGTGTCAGCTGTGACAGTGCTGTCCCCAGGGCGGGCAGGGCTGGGCTGGGCTGGCTGTCCTTGTCCCCAGCCCTGCTCCATCCAGCCCTGTCCCTGGGGGTGGCCGTGTCTCTGCCCCTGTCCTGGGAGCTCACCCCCAGGTAGGGAGAGTTCAGCAGGGATTGGGATGAAAATCCCCTCCAGCCCCCCGAGTTTGCAGCTCACAGAGCAGGGGATTTACAGACACAGCCCAGTTTAGCTGTGCCAGGCTGGGATTTGGGAGTGAGCCCAACTGCCCCGGGGTTTGCCTCTGCCACCCTGAAATCCTACAACTGAACCCAGCCAGCACCCACGGGAGCCCCGACCCTGCCCATTCTCCCTGCTGATCCCATTCCCAGCCCTGCTTTGCTCCCGGAGGAGGAAGGGATCAAACCAGGGCGAGCACAGCTGGCAGCGAGAGCAGATCCCCGGGGATGCTCCAGCCTCCCGGGATAACGGGGCACAGCGCTGTCCCCCCCAAAACAGGACCGCGGCTGGTTGGGATTTGCTCTCCCGGTGCTCCCACACATCCCTGTCCCGAAGGAGCGACCCGCAGCGGAACAGGACCAGGACAGGGACTGCAAGTCCTGGGTTCACCCCGCAGCCCGTGACGACAAAGCGGCGCTGGCTGCGCTCGCGGCGGCAGGAAATGGATGTCACCTTTCGGGAGCCGCTGGCACCTGTCCCAAACCCGCCTGTGCCCACCGGCTGCCCCCCGAGCCCCTCCAGCCCAGTTGGACCAGGGACAGGGAACAAACCAGTTTCCCAGGGTTCTGGGCAAATTGGGAGGGTGGTGCCCGCTCCCCCCACTCCCTGGTCAGGCAAGGACAAAGCAGGATGGGGAGGACACGGGGGAGCCCCGGGATGGGGATGGGGGGGTGCAGGTGGGGCGGGAGGGACGCGGCTCAGCCCGCAGGACGCGACCGGAGGGGAGCCGGGAGGGGAGCGGGACGTACCGCGAAGGAGGCGGCGGCACAAAGGCAGATCTGCTTCATGGTGCTGAGCAGGAGGCGGCGGGAGGACGCCATGCGCCCCCCGCCCCCCGCCCCGGCCAGCACGGGCACCCCCGAGCCCGAAGCGCTCCGGCATCGCCGCCCGGGCGGGGGCCGGGGCTGCGGCAGTGGGAGCCGGACCCGCCTCCTCCACCCCCGGCCCTCCCTCCTTCCCTCCCTCCTCAGCGCATCCCTGCATCCCTGCATCCCGCCACGGAGCGGGGAGCAGCTCCCAGGCAGGGCCCGACACCCAAACTGGTCCCAGTTAAAGCGGGAGAGGTTACACGGGCGCATCTGTCCCACCTCGTGCTCAAAAGCACCCCCAAACCAGGGCTGAGCATCCTCCCGGCCCCCGAGGAGAGGGACTTGGGACCCCCCTCCCTGCCCTGGGGCCAAGGGAGGGGTAGAGTCCCCCCCAAACACCCCTCAGGGAGGAACCCCAAAACGCAGAGAGTCCCCAGGCGCTGTCCTGGCAGTCCTGGTGGCAGCAGAACATCAGGACCCTCTCAGGGACAGTGTGGGGAAACTGAGGCACTGTTCCCAAACAGGATGGTCCCCCAGACTCCAGGTGAGGGGCTTCAAGCTGTGTCCCCATGTCCCCAGCTGTGTCCCTCCCAGTGCACTGGGGACAGCGCTGTCCCCCTCTGCCCTCTGCGGCCCCGTGCCAGGCTGCTGCTGAATAATTGAGGAGCATCGACAGGCTGGTTCCACGGGCTGTGGCAGCTGGCAAAGCAGCGGCACTTGTCCCCAGGAAGGGGACAGGGAGGGGACCTGGCACCCGCTTCCCTGTCCTTTGCTCTGCCCCACTCCCAGCGATGGCTCTGGGAGCACTGGGGGTGCACTGGGGGCTCGATCCCACCAGCCAGGGTGGCAGTGCCAACCTCCGTGGGGCTGCTGTCCCCGTTGTGAGTGACCACCCCGTGTCCCAGGGCAGGTCCCTGTGTCCCTGCGACACTGGGGGCATCCTGGGGGAAATCCCCAGGTCCTCATGTCCCAGTGAACATGCCAGGGCAGGTCCCCGTGTCCCCACGGACATCCTGGAGCAGATCCCCATGTCCCCACGGACATGCTGGGGCAGGTCACAGTGTCCCCGTGTCCCCAGGGATGGCACTCACATCTGCCTTCTTGAACTTGGCCTTCAGGCTCTTCATGGTGGCTCAGCCTCAGCCCTGCGGCACCTGCTTGGGGGGGATGGCCACGCTCCAGGAGGGTCTGTCCCTGCCTGGGGACAGCTCAGCGCCCCCAATCCCGCTGCTCCCAGCCCGTCCTGGCGTTCCCAGCGCAGTGCCCGCAGCCCGGAACCGGAGCTGGGGATTGTGTTACGGCCGCGGCTGCGGTTACAGCCCCGGGCAGCCGGGGGGGCCGGGCCAGGCTGTGTTTGGGGACAGGGGACACGGCCCCGGGTGCTGGGGGTGCCTGGGGAGGGCTGGGCCCTGATGGTTGGCACCCCTTGCCCATCCCAAACACCCCCTGCCCTTGGTGGCACCTCTTGTCCTGACCTGACATCAGCTTCCCTGCCCTGGCAGCCCCTGGCTCTGCCAGCACCTCCTGTTCTTGTCAGCATCCCCAGCTCCTCCCTGGCACCCCTGTCCCTCCTTCCTTCCTTGGCACCCCCTGGTTTTGCCGGTACCCCCTGCTCTCCCTGGCACCCCTTGCCCTTGGTGGCACCTCTTGTCCCTCCCTGGCACCCTTGTCCTTGCCGGCATCCCTTGCCCATCTCTGGCACTCCCTGCCCATCCCTATTTCTCCCCCGGGCCGGTGGTTCAGTGCAGGTGGGGCAGTGTCGGGGCCGTGTCGGGATAGTGTCGGGACAGTGTCGGGATAGTGTCAGGCTCAGGGTGAGGGCCTGTTGTTGATGGGGCTGTCGGGACAAGGTGAGGGCGATGTCCCGGTAGTGTCCGGGCAGTACCAGGAGAGTGGCTGGGAGGTGTCGGGGCAGTGTCGGGACAGTGTCGGGATAGTGTCAGGCTCAGGGTGAGGGCCTGTTGTTGATGGGGCTGTCGGGACAAGGTGAGGGCGATGTCCCGGTAGTGTCCGGGCAGTACCAGGAGAGTGGCTGGGAGGTGTCGGGGCAGTGTCGGGACAGTGTCGGGATACTGTCAGGCTCAGGGCAGTGTCCGGGCAGTGTCGGGGCAGTGTCGAGACAGTGCCAGGATACTCTCAGGCTCAGGGCAGTGTCTGGGCAGAGCCGGGGCGGTGCCAAGGCAGTGGCAGGGAGGTATCCGGNCTTTGTGTGTCCCCAGCACATCCTGCGGATCCCTCCCTGTCCCCCTTCCGTGGGTGCCTGTCCCCAGACACCCCATGGCTCCCTCGTCCCCCTCATGTCCCCCCCAGGCCGCCCCCAGCTCCCTCCTCGTCGCCCCTCCATGTCCCCTTCCATGGCCTCCCTGGCCCCACCCGGCGGATCCCTCCTTCTCCCCGCAATGCCCCCCATGGCTCCGTCCGTGTCCCCCCTGAGCCCCAGCAGTACTTGGGAAGCTTAAAACGGGGTTTGGGGGGAGCCACAGGGACATTCAGGGGCCTGTCCTGAGCCAAGGGGATGGTGAGGGGACAGGGACACACAGGGTCCTGTCCTCGTCCCTGTCCCCAGGAGATGGGGCTGGAGAAGTATATCAGGAATTAAATCTACTGCCCAAACCAGTGCCTGGTGTCCCCATGGCTCCCATGTCCCTCAGCCCTGCCCTGTCCCCAGAGCTGGTGGCACTGCTGGTGACAGCTGGGGCTGAGCACACGTGGGATGGCCCCGGGTCGCTCCTGGAGCCCAGCCTGGGCCAGCTGCCTGTCAGAGCAGCAAACTCCCTGTTGGTGTTGGGTGTTCCCAGCCCTGTCCCTGCACAGAGATGCTCCAGTGCAGGGAGCATCACAGAGTCTCTCCTATTAAACATTTCTGTTGTTAAGGAAAACGAAATCCTTCATGGATAAGGAAGAATTGTGGGTTACTGGGTCTCTAGAATCAGGGAATCCCGGAATGGTTTGGGTTGAAGGGACCTGGAGGATCATTCAGTCCCACCCCTGCCATGGCAGGGACACCTTCCACTATTCCAGGCTGCTCCAAGCCCTGTCCAGCCTGGCCTTGGACATTCCAGGGATGCAGGGGCAGCCCCAGCTGCTCTGGGAAATCCATTCCAGGGCCTCCCCACCCTCCCAGGGAAGGATTCCTTCCCCATATAATCTACGCCCCCATCTCTCCATCCCACGCTGGTTTTTGTGTTTTCCCAGATCTTTGACCCTCCGGAGGAGCTGGAGCGGAAGGTGCAGGAGCTGGCAGACCTGATCCGGAGCTCCTCCCATGTGGTGTTCCACACGGGGGCAGGGATCAGCACGGCCTCGGGCATCCCTGACTTCAGGTAAGTCCGAGGGCTGGGAGGGTGGCACCTCCTCCGAGTCCATCTTCCTTCGTGGAAGGCTCTGATTTAACCCAGACCTGCCCCATCCCTGCAGTCCATCCTGGATCCAGCTGCAAACACCATTTTCCCTCTTGCACATCTCAGCTGTTGCCACAGAATCCCCACATTGTTTGTATCAACCCCCAGAATCCTGCTGATCCATGAGCTCTGCTCCCATGGATGGGGCACCTGGAGCCTGAGCTCTCCCTTCCTGCTCTTTCCAGGGGCCCCAATGGTGTCTGGACTATGGAAGAGAAAGGGCTCTCCCCAAAATTCGACACCACCTTCGAGAATGCCAGGCCCTCCAAGACTCACATGGCGCTGCTGGGGCTGCAGAGAGTGGGAATCCTGAAATTCCTGGTCAGCCAGAACGTGGACGGCCTGCACGTGCGGTCAGGATTCCCACGGTACTTTCCCAGCCCCACACAGGGGGTGTCATTCCCAGGGAATCTCTGCCCTGTCTGATACGGGGAGTGGAAGCTGGAAGGGGATAAACCAGCTGGAATTTAGAGGGGAGAGGTTCTGGTTCTGATGCAGAGGGTCATGGAATGAAAGTAATTGGTTGTTGCTGTCTAGAAATGCTTCCAGGTGCTCTTTGTGCACAGGAAAAACAGATTATGGAATCATGAAATCCCAGAATGGTTTGGGCTGGGAGGGACCTTAAAGCCCATCTCATTCCCCTGTGTAGGGCCAGGGTTTGAATTCAGTGATCCTTGTGGATGCCTTCCAGCTCAGGATATTCTGTGATCCTTGAGAACAGTCAGGGCCAGGCTGGATGGGGTTTGGAGCAGCCTGGGACAGTGGGAAGTGTCCCTGCCCATGGCAGGGGGTTGATCTTTTAAGGTCCTTTCTTTTAAGGTCCTTTCCAACCCAACCCATTCTGTGATTCCTTGAGTCAGGATGTGACTGAGGAGCATCCGTGTGTCCTTGGAGAAGGTGCCTCTCACAAACTCCTTCAGCCAGAGCTGCCTCCAGGGCATTTCCTGTCATTACAAGCCCCAAGTCCTGGGTCCTGCTCCCAGCCCCGTGTTTGTCTGTTTAATCTAAACAACCATGGGAAAAGCAGTAGGGAATGATGACGGAATTCCATGGTGCTCCCACAGCCCGGAGCCACTGGCTCCTGTTCAGTTCAGCCCAGTTCTGCCTCTCAAATGAAGCCTGTGCTTGAGTAAGCTGAACTGGGGCCAAACTGGGGGAAATCAAGTCAGTCCTGTCTCACACAGCCTGGAGGAAGTTCCCAGTTCCCAGTGGGGCTCTGAGGAAAATAGGGAGAGCACGGCCGTGTTTTCCTCTGGCTTCTGCTCTGAGCCTGAGGGGAATTTTAGGAAAAACAGGTGTCAGAGGGTTGGAACAGCACAGGGGCAGACAGGAATGTTGGGTGCTGGAAAAGCAAAGATCTGGATGCTCCCAGGAGCAGAGATTTGAGTGGATCAGGAGCTGCAATCAGTGCTGCAGATGGAAACATTGAAATTAAAAGGCCAGGATCTGCTGTCCCTTCCTAAGTCCCTGTTGGAGGATGAACCCATCACCTGGCAGGGCTGGAATGCAGAGAAACCCTTGAGATTCTTGGGGAGGAGGTAGGGTTCCCCCAGGGCTCCCCACCCTTCCCCAGCTCACCTGTGCCTTTCTCCCACAGGGACAAGTTGGCCGAGCTCCACGGGAACATGTTTGTGGAAGAGTGCGTGAAATGCGGGAAGTACGTGAGCCCTGGAGGGGCTGGGCTGGGATCCCCATCCCAGGGGGAAACTGGGCTGGGATCTCCATCCCAGGGGGAAACTGGGATCTCCATCCCAGGGGGAAACTGGGCTGGGATCTCCATCCCAGGGGGAAACTGGGCTGGGATCTCCATCCCAGGGGGAAACTGGGCTGGGATCTCCATCCAGGGGGAAACTGGGATCTCCATCCCAGGGGGAAACTGGGCTGGGATCCCCATCCCAGGGGGAAACTGGGCTGGGATTTCCATCCCAGGGGGAAACTGGGATCTCCATCCCAGGGGGAAACTGGGCTGGGATCTCCATCCCAGGGGGAAACTGGGATCCCCATCCCAGGGGGAAACTGGGCTGGGATCTCCATGCCAGGGGAAGCTGGGCTGGGATCCCCATCCCAGGGGGAAACTGGGCTGGGATCTCCATGCCAGGGGAAGCTGGGCTGGGATCCCCATCCCAGGGGGAAACTGGGCTGGGATCTCCATGCCAGGGGAAGCTGGGCTGGGATCTCCATCCCAGGGGGAAGCTGGGCTGGGATCTCCATCCCAGGGGGAGGCTGGACTGGGATCCCCATCCCAGGCTGTGCTGGGCACTCCAGCCCCTCGCTGAGCAGCTCTGTGTCCCCGCAGGCAGTACGTGCGTGACGCCGTCGTGGGCAGCATGGGGCTCAAGCCCACGGGCCGCCTCTGCAGTGTCACCAAGGCCCGGGGGCTGCGGGCCTGCAGGTAGGGATCCCTCCTGGGATGTGGGATGGGGACATGACCCAACAGCCCCTCAGATTTGGGAGAAGCAGCCCAAGGTGCAGGAAGATCTCTCTGGGTGCTCTCCATCCCTTCACAGTGTGGGGACAGGGAGGGTGGGACAGGCTCTGGTCATTGTCCCCTTTGCCAGGGCAGCTCTGCTGCGTGTTCTCCTACCTTTTTCAGGGAAAACCATGGTCCCTGTGTGTGTTTTCCAGAGGGAAGTTACGAGACACTATTCTGGATTGGGAAGATTCCCTGCCTGACCGTGACCTGACGCTGGCAGATGAAGCCTGCAGGTACTGACACCCTGCTCAGGAGGAGAACAGTCCCTTCCCACCCACCCATGCCCTGATTCTGGATTTCTCCTCCTCCCTGCAGGAAAGCCGATCTCTCTGTCACCCTGGGGACCTCTCTGCAGATCAAACCCAGCGGGAACCTCCCGCTGATCACCAAGAAGAGAGGAGGGAAGTTGGTCATTGTCAACCTCCAAGCAACCAAACACGTGAGTGAGCGTCCTACAGCACTGCACTGCTCCTTTCCCCTCCTGTCCCCTCTTCCAGGCCCATCCCAAGTTTGTCCCTGCACGTTGTCCCCTCCCAGGTGGCCTCTCTTAGCAGGCAAACAGGCTGGAAGTCCTGGGTTGGAGGGTTTAAACCTGCAACTCCTGATAAACACGTAGAGATGGCAGGTAAATATTAGAATCATGGAAAGGGCTGGGTTGGAAGGAACCTTAAAGCTCATCCTGTTCCCTCTCCCATGGGCAGAGACACCTTCCACTATCCCAGGCTGCTCCAAGCCCTGTCCAACCTTATCCAAGCAAGTCTTAGGAGCAGAGTAAAAGCTCAGCCTGGAGCCTGCTGTGTCCTCTGGGGTTTACAGCCTGATGGAAGGGCCACACACACAGAGTTCCACTAGGGCATGCTCAGTTCCTGCTCAGTTCCTGCTCAGATGTTGGTGCCCCAATTGTCCAAAGTCTTTAATACCCAGAGCTGGGGGCTCCTGGGATGTCACCAGAGCTCCCTTATGCCTGTCACACTCTGTCCCTGCTCTGTCCCTGTGTCCCCATCCCCAGGCAAGGCTCAGCCCATGCCCCAGCAGATCCCCAGGGCCAGCTCATGTCCCACTGGGAATGACACACGGGGGACACGGCCATGTCCCTGGGAGGGGCCGTTTGTCCCCTGAGCCGTGTCCCCACGGTCCAGGACCGCCAGGCCGACCTGCGCATCCACGGCTACGTCGATGAGGTGATGACGAAGCTGATGAAGCACCTGGGGCTGGAGGTGCCCGAGTGGACGGGGCCGGTGGTGGTGGAGAGCGCCGAGCTGGCCAAGGGCGAGCAGCTGCAGGGGCGGCTGAAGGAGGAGCCCCTGGGCCGGCACAACGGGAACGCGCCGCTGGAACGCCGGGATGGGCTCAAGCAGGAGTGTCCCAGCCCGGACACGGGGCCAACGCCCGTGAAGAAGATGAAGGTGGAGCCTCTCCTCACCTGACCTGGACTGTCCCTGTCTCACCTGGGCTGTTTTTCCTACCGACTTTTTTTTATACCCTTAAATATTGTCCCTTTTTTTATGTCAGTATTAAACATACTTGAATTGTGGCTCGCGGAGCAGCTGCACCCACGGGCCTGAGGAGGGCCTTGCATAGAAAAATTCTTCCCTGTGAGGGTGGTGAGGCCCTGGAATGGAATTCCCAGAGAAGCTGTGGCTGCCCCTGGATCCCTGGAAGTGCCCAAGGCTGGGATGGATGGGAGTTGGAGCACCTTGGGACAGTGGAAGGTGTCCCTGCCCATGGCAGGGGTGGCACTGGATGAGCTTTAAGGTCCCTTCCAACCCAAACCATTCCATGACTCTGTAATTCCACATCACTTGGTCATGGAAGGGGACTGGTGCTGGCTGGATCCCAGCTGGACTCAGGGCTGGGAGCTGTGGGAGGGTGCCCTGGCCCCAGCTCCAGGTTGGGCATGGCCGTGTGTCCCCCCTCCACTTCTGGGCCCCTCATGGCAGCTGGGCTTGAGGTCCCCCTGGCCCAGGGTTCCTTGAAACCTTGTGGATCACCTCCTCTTAAAACTACAGCAGGTGGATTTTTTTCCAAAATATCTTCTATTTAGAGATGAAAATAAAATTCAAAAACAAAAAACCAAAACAAAACCAAGAGCAAAACCAACCAGTTGCACCATCAGCAGNAGCATAGCCCTGGCACAGCCCAGCACAGCCCAGCTCTGCCGGCACAGCTCAGCACAGCCCAACACAGCCCAACACAGCCCTGGCACAGCCCAGCACAGCCCAACACAGCCCTGGCACAGCCCTGGCACAGCCCAGAATAGCCCTGGCACAGCCCTGGCACAGCCCAGCATAGCCCTGGCACAGCCCAGCTCTGCCTGGGACAGCCCTGGCACAGCCCAGCCCAGCACAGCCCTGACACAGCCCTGGCACAGCCCAGCACAGCTCAGCACAACTCAAGCACAGCCCAACACAGCTCAGCACAGCTCAGGCACAGCCCAACACAGCCCAGCACAGCCCTGGCACAGACTAGCACAGCCCAGCACAGCCCTGGCACAGCTCAGCACAGCCCTCACCTCGCACGGGCCTGAAGTCGCCATTTGCCTCGGCCTTGCTGGGAGAGAAGGGGCTGATGGAGGGGAAGACAATGAGGGTGAAGGAGAGCAGCAGGACCTGGGGACAGAGGGGACATCACTGAGCACAGCAGGGGAAAGGAACCAGGAGCTGGCTCACAGCTGGTGGCAGACCCAGGAGTGCATCTATTCCTCCATCCCTCCTTCCTGGTATATGTCCTACCAGTGCACCTCCATCCATCATCCATCCATCCATCCATCCATCCATCCATCCATCCATCCATCTATCCATCCATCCATCTATCCATCCATCCATCCATCATCCATCCATCCATCTATCCATCCATCCATCCCTCCATCCATCCATCCATCCATCCATCATCCATCCATCCATCCATCCATCCATCCATCCATCCATCCCTCCCTCCATCCATCCATCCATCCATCCATCCATCCACCATCCAT
>VYZP01049210.1:8325-18850 GCA_013400635.1 Hypocryptadius cinnamomeus | reverse complement strand
GGGGAGCTGGGACAGGTCCGGGGGAGCTGGGACAGGCCTGGGGGGCTGGATGGGCCCGGTCTGGGGCGTGTGGGGCAGGTGAGGGTCAGGGAGGCAGAGCTGGAGGAGAAGGTTGAGGGTTGGAATGGCTGGGGTGGGGAAGGGATGGGCAGGGGGAGGCTGCTCTGGCCCCCCCGGTTTGCAGGGGGCAGCTCAGGCCTGAGGGGTGCCTGGCCCAGGCCTGGAGCCCCAGGTTGGAGCTGGGATGGGGACCCGGGGTCTGGGGGGGACTTGGGGCAGCAGTGGGGGCTCAGCAGGTGGGATATGTGGGGTGAGAGGTGATGGAGGGGGGTACTGGGGTGCTGGGTGGAAGGTGTGGGGTGAGACCCTCCTGACACGTCCCAGTGTGGGTGAGGAGGGACAAAGGGGTGGCAGCAACTGGGACGGAGCAGCTGGAGCTGGCACAGGCGGTGGGGGCTCGGCAGCTGGTGCTGGGGCAGCACAGACCCCCCTTTGTGCTCAGGATTTGGGGTGGGGGTGTAACAGAGCTGCTGGACCCCATGGAAAGCCCTTCTCCTGTTACACACCAAAGCCAAGTTTGGCTCCCTGGGACAGGGAGCAGCATCTGCTGCTGCCTCTTTAAGGGCCAAAGGATTTTTCCTGTTCCTTGGCTCTCCCAAAACACCTGACTGCTCCCAAGCTCCAGAGGGGCTGTGTGTGTTGGGCAGGGACTTCTCCAGGTCTCCCTGTCCAGGTGATCCCATTGTGGGGGGCTCAGGACATGTCAGGGAATGATTTGCCATCATTTCCTAAGAACTGCACCCTCCTTCCTTTCCCTGGTGCTGACTATCTCCCATCTCCTCCTCCCCTCTCCAGGGCTAACCTGGTGGACCTGCAGAAGAAGCTGGAGGAGCTGGAGCTGGATGAGCAGCAGAAGAAGCGCCTGGAAGCTTTCCTGACACAGAAAGCCAAAGTGGGGGAGCTGAAGGACGATGACTTCGAGAGGATCTCCGAGCTGGGCGCTGGCAATGGCGGGGTGGTCACCAAGGTGCAGCACAAACCCTCAGGGCTCGTTATGGCACGGAAGGTAACGAGGGGCTGGGAATGCTGGGGAGCACCTGGAGCTCTCCCTGGCTCGGGGAGGGCTGGCTTTGGTTGGATTCTCTCTGCATTTGCACCTTCAGCACCTCACCATGGTCAGGAGCAGAGGCCTGGCTGCTCCCAGCTGGAGCTGTCTCCTTTGGGAGAGGCTGCACTCCCAGTGNTGGCTGAGGCAGCCCAGAGCTCTCCCTCTGCCTTCAGCACGGAATCCCCCATGGGATGGGGTTGGAGAGACCTTCAGTCCCACCCAGTGCCACCCCTGCCATGGCCAGGGACACCTTCCACTGTCCCAGGCTGCTCCAAGCCATGTCCAGCCTGGCCCTGGGCACTGCCAGGGGCAGCCACAGCTTCTCTGGGAATTCCATTGCAGGGCCTCACCCTCCTCCCAGGATTTATTCCCAAGAACCCTAACCCCTCCCGGAGTTTATTCCCAATATCCCATCCATCCCTGCCCTTTGGCAGTGGGAAGCCATTCCCTGTGTCCTGGCACTTTATCCTTAATATTAGTCTGCAAATGGGAAAAATTCTGCTCCAGAGCAGCGCCTCCCTTGAAGATCTGATTTCTTCCCAGCACTCAGGGCTGCTGCCCGTCAGTTCTTTCCCTTCCCAGGAGTCACACCTTGCCTGTTTCCTCTCTTGGCAGCTGATCCATTTGGAAATCAAACCAGCCATCAGGAACCAGATCATCCGGGAGCTGCAGGTGCTGCACGAGTGCAACTCCCCCTACATCGTGGGGTTTTACGGAGCCTTCTACAGCGACGGGGAGATCTCCATCTGCATGGAGCACATGGTGAGGCCCTGCCCCTCCCTGCACCCTCCCAGGTGCCCTCTGCCTGCCAGCTCAGCACCTTGGGGCACTGGCAGCTCCTTGCTCTGGCCGCTCTGCTCCTGGTGGGAGCCACACATTCCTGCTCAGGCCTCGGGATGAGGGAGACAGCGACTTTTGGGAAGAGGAAGCAGAGGTTTGGGGCTTGGCCAAACGGAAATGTTGCCAACCCACTGCTCTGCAGAGCCTGCTGAGTGGCTCAGTGAACATATTCTGTTGTTTCTGGTGGAGAACTATGTTATTTCTCCTCCAAATCAGCATCATCTTGGCATTTCCACTGATGGAAGGAAGCAAGGAACCAACAGCAAAAAGCAGAGCTGCTAAAAAACCAGTTTTCAGTGATAAACCTGAGCTCAGATCACCAGATCTTTTTTTTTTTGGCTGAAAAAGGAGTGTGCTCAATGCTGGTCACCCACCACCTGCTCCCCTGTACATCTAGCTGCTCTGTTTTCCTGCTGGGAATTGCTGTGTTGGTCATTCCCATGTTCTTTATTTCAGGATGGTGGCTCTTTGGATCAAGTGCTGAAAGAAGCCAAAAGAATTCCTGAGGAAATCCTGGGCAAAGTCAGTATAGCGGTGAGTGATGGGGCTGCTCAGGCTTCCAGGGAGGATTTGCTGGGCAGGGATTGGGAATAATTCCTGGGCCAAGAGGCCAGAGCAGAGGGGAGATATTCCCAACCCCTTTCCCCACCTCCAACCCCTCTGGATAATGTTGTCTTCACTTCGAGGAGGTGTGGGAGAAGCTTTTTTGGGGTGGTTCGCCCAAAATCTGTGATGGAATCGGGGATAAATTGCAAACCCTGAGGGACATGGACACCACAGGGCAGCTCTCCATGAGCTGGGGGCAGAGAGCTCTTCCCTGAGCTCTGCTCTCATCCAGCCTTTGGTTCCTCCCAGGTTCTGCGGGGCCTGGCCTATCTGCGGGAGAAGCACCAAATCATGCACAGAGGTGAGAGCAGGACCCTGAAAATCCCAGCCTGCAGTGCCAGGTGTCACCCAGAGCCATCTTCACACTCCCCTCTCTCGCTGTTCCCAGATGTGAAACCCTCCAATATCCTGGTGAATTCCCGAGGGGAGATTAAGCTCTGTGATTTCGGGGTCAGCGGGCAGCTCATTGACTCCATGGCCAACTCCTTTGTGGGAACTCGGTCCTACATGTCTGTAAGTTCCTTCCAGCTGGGGTTTTTGGGTCATTTGGGTTCATCTCAGCTGTTTCCATCCCCATCCTGTTCACAGGGACACTTTCCACTGTCCCAGGCTGCTCCAAGCCCTGTCCAGCCTGGCCTTGGGCACTGCCAGGGATCCGGGGGCAGCCCCAGCTTCTCTGGGAACCTGTGCCAGGGCCTGCCCACCCTCCCAGGGAAGGATCCTGCAGTCTGAGCTGCTCCTGTATTTTGGGAATGGTTATTCAAGTGCAGTTATAGTTAGACAGGGGCTATTTAAAAATCCTGTCCCCTCTGCTCCCAGGCCCTGGCTCCAGGCTGCCTCAGAGCTGCCAGTGGGGATGACTTGCATGGATTGATTTATTTCTAATTTTTTCTTTTAATGGCCATAACCTCAAGTGGATTTTCTGCTCCACTGGTTCCTCTTGGGTGTTAACAGCAGAGAGCAGGAAAATACATTTCTATGGATAAGTTGAGTTCCTCAGATTTCAGCACACAGAGAAATAGATTCCTGCTGGGTGTTCCAGACTCCCAAACACAAGTAGCTGGGAATGCTGCTGAGTTGGGAGTGTGGATAAGATGCTCCAAGTGCTTTTTGTCTGCACATCATTCTTCTTTTCCATCCCCTTTGCACATGATCCTTCTGGGACTGTCCTTTCCCTGGAGAGCTGCCATGGAGAGGCCTTTAGGATATTACAGAATTCCAGAATTGTTTGGGTTGGAAGCAGCTTAAAGCCTATCCAGTTCCACTCCTGCCATGACAGGGACACCTTCCACTACCCCAGGCTGCTCCAGTCTGGCCTTGGACACTGCCAGGGATCCAGGGGCAGCCACAGCTGCTCTGGGCACCTGTGCCAGGGCCTGCCCACCCTCCCAGGGCAGAATTCCTTCCCAAAATCCCATCCATCCCTGCCTCTGCCCATGTGAAGCCATTCCCTGTGCCCTGTCCCTTGTCCAAAGTCCTTCTCCAGTTCCCTTGGAGCCCCTTTAGGCACTGGAGTCTGTCTCATCCATACAGGATATTTGTATTTGGTCTCACTATCCCGTGTTACCCCATGTTCCTGTGTCCTGGGGGTCCATATCCCGTGTCAGTGGGTGTTCCTATGCTCTGGGGACCAGCATTCCGTGTCACCCCCATTCCCTGTGCCCTGGGTGCCCTTATCCCCCATTCCCAGTGCCATTATCCCCCATTCCCAGTGCCATTATCCCCCATTCCCAGTGCCATTATCCCCATTCTCAGTGGTTATTCCTCATTCCCAGTGCCATTATCCCCGTTCCCAGTGCCATTATCCCCATTCCCAGTGTTCCCAGTGCCATTATCCCCGTTCCCAGTGCCATTATCCTTGTTCCCAGTGCCGTTATCCCCGTTCCCAGTGTTCCCAGTGCCATTATCCCCGTTCCCAGTGCCATTATCCCCGTTCCCAGTGTTCCCAGTGTTCCCAGTGCCGTTATCCCCGCTGTGCTCTCCCCGCAGCCCGAGCGCCTGCAGGGCACGCACTACTCGGTGCAGTCGGACATCTGGAGCATGGGGCTGTCCCTAGTGGAGCTGTCGATCGGAAGGTACCCAATCCCCCCGCCAGACTCCAAGGAACTGGAAGCAATTTTTGGCCGTCCTGTGGTGGACGGGGCGGAGGGAGAGTCCCCCAGCATCTCGCCGCGGGCCAGGCCCCCAGGACGCCCCGTCAGTGGTAGGGGCTGTGGTGTGCATCGGCAGCAACGCTTCCATGGGGGATGAGGGGTTGGGATCTGGCTGGGGGAGCTGCCCTGGAGGAGGCTCTGCTGGGAATGTTTGTAGGGAAGCCAACGTTCGCTCCAGCACGGCCCACCCCGCCACAGGTTGGTGGAATTGAGGTGGGAGCGTGGGGAGAGGATGGATTTGGGATCTGTCCATGGGCTCCTTAGACCCTCCTGTGTCCCACAAAAATGTTATCCCCATTCTCAGCCCCCCACCCCTGTGCTGTGGGCACAGCTGGAATGTGGCTCCCGTGGAGAGGATGGTTTGAGGGACATTGTCACAGCCCCTTGTGCTCCTCAGGCTTTGCCTGTGCTGCCAGCAGGTTCTTCTCAGGCCTCAGGCAGCTTTTTGGGAAGAGCTTTGCTGGGAGCTCTCACAGAAGCACCAAACAGCACCAGGATTCCAGGGAGGCTCTGCTGGAGCCGTTTCCTTGGGAGCAGAAGGCTCTGGAAGTGCTGCCAGCCAGCCAGAGTAGATGGTCTGGTGCTGTCCAAATATAAATAAATCTGGACTGGAGGTCTGGTGAAAGAAATCCAAATTCTGGGAATGAGCTTGATTTCTCTTTAACCATGACTCAATTCCCTTGGGAGTTTCCTCAGCCTCTCCCAGCAGAGCTCCCCCAAAGTCGTGTTTTTCACCCCAAACTGAGCCCTGAGCAGCCTCTCAGCACCGTTTGTGTTGTGTCACCCCCCAGGCCACGGGATGGACACCAGGCCTGCCATGGCCATCTTTGAGCTGCTGGATTACATCGTTAACGAGGTGGGTGTTTGTTTTCCCAGGGCTCTGCTGGGATTCCCAGAGGTTCCACAGGGATCTTCTGCTCTGCTGAGTCAGGGTGGAATCTGGAATGTTTGGTCACTCATGGAATCCCAGAATGGTTTGGGTTGGAAGGACCTTAAAGCTCGTCCAGTGTCACCCCTGCCATGGCAGGGACACCTCCCACTGTCCCAGGCTGCTCCAGCCTGGCCTTGGGCACTGCCAGGGATCCAGGGGCAGCCACAGCTGCTCTGGGAAATCCATCCCAGGGCCTCCTCACCCTCACAGGGAGGAATTTCTTCCCAAAATCCCATCTAAACCTTCCCTCCTTTAGTTTAAGGCCATCCCCCTTGTCCTACCCAACTTGCAAGGACAGCTCTCACAAACAGGGCGATAGAAAATTCTCATTTTGGGATTGTTTCATCAGCCATAGGCATGGCCAGAGCTGGGATTTGTGAGGTTGGATTTAGGATTGGGATGCTTGGTGATTTCCCAGCTTTGGCTGGGGTTCATTGTGGGGTCCCTGAGGTGCAGAGGGAGCTGGAGCAGCAGGGGAAGGAATGGCAGGGAAGGGTTTTCCTGGCTGGAAAAGCAGTGAGGATGAGGAGGATGAGAGTGACTGTAGAGCACAGCTCCTTGACACTGCAGCTGACACTGATTTTTGGCACAGTAACACAGGAGTGGTGCAGGAACCCCCTTTTCCTTCTCTCCACAGCCACCTCCCAAGCTGCCAAGTGGAGTCTTCACGCAAGATTTCCAGGAGTTTGTAAATAAATGGTGAGGATTTCATCTCCTGGCTGAAGGTGGAGGCTTGGACGTGCTCCTTGACAGCTCTGCAGCTCCTCCCTCTGTGTTCTGCCTGATCTCTCTCTCTCCCTGCCTGATCCCACATTGTGCTGGGAGCTCCTGCCTTGGGAAGGGTTGGAATAAAAGCATTTTATTTGTGGGGCTGCTGAGCAGGATCCCAGCTCCTTCTAAATCTGAGCCTGGCAGGGGGGGTGGTGGAGCAGATCCTGGGGCTGAGTCACCCCGTGGGCACAGGGACACCTGAAGGTGCTGCCAGAGCTCCCAGTGAACCAGAGATTGGATATTAAATCCCAGATTCCTGCCAAGCTTTAGGGCCTTTTCTCCATTTGCAGGGCACAATTTGTCCCCACAGTCTGGAAGAGATGGCTCCTGCAGCTCTCCCTGGGAGCTGAGCTGGCAGGGATCTCTCTCCTGGGATCCTGAGGGGTTCTGGGGGAAGCTGGAGCTTCTCCAGCCTGATCCCCACGTTCCCACAAGGAACCTCACCTTGGCTTCCCTCTCTTGTTCTTCTCATTTCAGCTTAATTAAAAACCCAGCAGAACGAGCAGATCTGAAGATGCTGATGGTGAGTGGGGAGAGGATTTTTCTGCTGCACTGGGGTGGCACCAGCTCTGCCAGCTGCTGCCCCATCCCTCTTGCTCCAGAGGCTGGGAATTCCCAGGATGGGGCAGGGGGAGGGACTGACCCCCTTTAACCAGGGGCAGTGCTGGATCTCTGCTGGGAGCCTGGGACAGCCCTGGCTCCTCACCTGGGCAGGTGGGTGGCACTGAGGGCTGGATCCCAGCTGTGCTCTCATCCCAGGGATCCAGCAGAGTCCTGGGCAGCAGGGAAAGGGGGGGATTCAGGTGAGACCCCACCTGCAGAGCTGCCTCCAGCTCTGCTCCAACAGCAGAAGGACCTGGAGCTGCTGGAGAGAGTCCAGAGGAGACCCCAGAGCTGTTCCAGGCCTGGAGCCCCTCTGGAGCTCTGGGAGAGCTGGGGGTGCTCACCTGGAGAGGAGAAGGCTCCAGGGAGAGCTCAGAGCCCTTCCAGGGCCTGAAGGGGCTCCAGGAGAGCTGGAGAGGGACTGGGGACAAGGGATGGAGGGACAGGACACAGGGAATGGCTTCCACTGCCACAGGGCAGGGTTGGGTGGGATATTGGGAAGAGATTCGTCCCTGTGATGGTGGGAGGAATGTTTTCCCCAAATCCTCTTTCCCTGCCTCAGCTGTGGCACCAGCATCTTCCTCCCTCTCCAGGGCATATCCCACAGCACAGGGCTGACTTTTTTGGCATCTGGGATGCTCCTCTGGGGTGTTCCTGACCGTGTTTTCCCCTGTGCTTGCAGAGCCACACGTTCATCAAGCGCTCCGAGGTGGAGGAGGTGGATTTCGCGGGCTGGCTGTGCCGGACGCTGCGGCTGAACCAGCCCAGCACTCCCACCCGAGCTGCCATGTGAGCCCGGCCTGGCACTCCTGCCTCTGGCACCGCTTCCTCTCCTCCCTCCAGGGCAGAACTGCCCCTCCTTCCTCCCTCCCAGCGCCAAAGCTCCGGCCCCGGGGGCGGCTCCATCCTCCGGGGCTGCCCGGCGGGGTCGGTCCCCTCGGATGTGGGGTGTTCCAGGCCTCTGCTCCAGCTCTGGAGCTCCTGACACTTGGGAATTGTGGTGCTGCTTATGTTGGTTTTTCTTTATTTTGGGTTTATTTTTTGTTTTGGTTAGTTTTTTGGGGTTTGTTTTGGAAATGTGTTCACTCGGGTTGGAAAGGAAGGTGATGGGGGGTGTGAGGTGGTGCGGGGATGAGGGGCAGCTGCTGCTTCACCCCATCCCTGGTTTTCTCTCTGGGATGGAGAATCGATGGGATCAGGAATGGAGAAACCCTGCCTAGGGTGTCCCAGAGCAGTGTCACTGTCCTGCCTGGGGGCACAGCTGGGCTCTGGGCTGGGGGCAGAGCAGAGATCGCTGTTTGCTTGGTTTAAACGGGTCCTTTGAAGCCTGGCTTGTCCCGAGCTGGATGTTCAGGGGAGGGGTCGGATCCATGGGGCTGAGGAGGGGGGGACGGGGATGGGGACAGGGATGGCTCCCACTTTTCAGTGTCCAGCTGAGGGGAGAGTGTGGATTTTGGATTTTCCTTCCCTGGAGTGGTGCAGGCAGAGCCCGGCTGTTCCCGGTGGCCGTGCCCAGGGTTGGGGTCCCTCCCCTGATCCCATGGGGGGCACAGGGAACCCTCCAGGCTGCATTTTCCCCCCTCCAGCTGCCTCCAGCCCATCCCAGGGCTGGCCTCAGACGTGGCAGAGCTCCAGGATTCCCTGTCAGAGCCCCCTGGCCAGGGATGAACCCACCCCGAGCCCACATTGTCCCTGGATTGTCCCTCCCATCGAGGACTCTGCAGCCCCCCAGGCCCCGACCCCCTCCCTTCCCACCACGTGGATTTTGGGGTGAATCATTCCCCTCCTCCCCCCATGTGGGCCTGGCAACCCCTGGGCCCCCCCGTGAGGATTTGGGAAGTTTGGTGGGGATTTTTTGGTGTTTTCCATTTTTTTTGGCTGTTTTTCACTCACTCAGGCTGGCAGCTGCCATCCCCCTGCCTGCCCTGGGTCCCACCCTGGCAGCCCCCCCAAAAATTAACTGCCAGGGCTGGGTAACCCCAAATCCCTCATCCCTTTTCCTTTCCTGATTTCCAGCACAGGACAAAGGCAGTGCCCTGCCTGGGGCCAACCCACAGGGCAACCACATCCCCAAAGGGGGGGACACCCCAATATTTTGGGGGGAACACCCCAGATTTGAGGGGTCTGTGCTTGCTGGCTCAGCTCATGCCCAGCCAAGCCACCCTGGAGCCGTGGGGTGCCCGATGTGGTGGATTTTGCCTCTTATTTAATGTGGGAAGCAGGGAAGGTTCCTCAAGTTTTGGGCTATTTTCCATAGGTTTTGGTGCTGGGTTTTGGAGGAGGAAGAGGAGGAGGAGGAGAGTGTGGATGGAGCAGTTTGGTGGTGCAATTTTTTTTTTTTTTTTAAACTCGATATTTTCATCATGGATGGGGAGGGGGGGGAAAAATAATAAATAAACGGCACTTTACATTTCCAGGTGGTTTCTCTCCTCGGTTGTGCCCCGGGTGGGTTGGGTTTAACCCCTTTGGAGCCAGAATTCCTGCCGGGAGCGCTGCCTCCCGCAGCTCTGGCTCTCCCTGGGATGTGCTGGCCAGCGGCTGCCTCCAGTGGAAGCCGGAGACACCGGAATTATCCCGGCACGAGGCAGCCCGGGACGGGATGGATGTGGAATCCAAGGACCTAAATCCAGTTGGAAATATTTGGGGGGGGTGAAAAATATTTAGGAGTGTTCAATATTTGGGGTGAGCAGGAGTTGGGTGAAGCTGAAAAAAAAAAAAAATAACTGGACCCCAAAATGGGAAAATATTTTGCAGTTTTTGTGCTGTGAACGATGCAGGGGCTCAGGGGGTGACACCAGCACGGTGCCATCCCTAATTCCAGCCTCCTGCAGTGGCACTTCGGGAGGTTCCATGGTGCCAGCCTCCTTCTGGGACATTTTTTGGGGTCCCATGGTGCCATCCCTAATTCCAGCTTCAATCTGGGGCATTTTTTGGGGGTCCCATGGTGCCATCCCTAATTCCAACCTCCTTCTGGGACATTTTTTTGGGGTCCCATGGTGCCATCCCTAATTCCAGCTTCCTTCTGGGACGTTTTTTGGGGTCCCATGGTGCCATCCCTAATTCCAGGCTCCTTCTGGGACATTTTTTGGGGGTCCCATGCCGTGGTCCCTGACTCCAGGCCCCCGTGGTGCTGCTTTGGGGGGTCCTGGTTTGTTTTTTCCCGGTGTTTCGGGGTCCCCCACGGCTCTGGGGTGCCCAGCAGAGCCCGGGTTGGACCCGCTGCACCCCTGGGAGCTGTGCCAGCTTTTGGTGATGCCAGCTGGGAATTGGGGGGGGGGTCCCGTGGGGTCCCCAGGGTGGGGGGGACCACGGCCCTCGTGCCACTGTGGGATTTTGGGGGTGCAGGGAGGAATTGGGGGTGCCCAGCCAGGCTGGCCAAGGGGATCCCCAACCCCCGTTCAGTTTGTAGGGCACGGTGGGGGGAGTTTGGGGTTCTTCCCCCACCCAGCCTCACGAGGGAGGGGGTTCTACAGCTGATTTTGGGGGGGGTCTCGGTGCGGGGGGGGCACTCTG